>JAUTDX010006759.1:0-27011 GCA_030844895.1 Ambrosia x helenae | reverse complement strand
ATCTGTATACTTGTTTTCCTTTTGTGTTTTGTTTTTGGTTTTTAAACAGTATGCAATTGTAAATTAGGTAGGCCAACTTAAGTGTTCTGGTCAACACCTTTCTTTTTTTTCTTTTTGTGTAAAATATATTCAAAATACATATGTTGATTTCTAATTTAGGAAATAAGAAAATAATAGTAATAATGAAAACAAGATAAACAGGACAGGAAGGATGTCTCCGACAACCATTAACCATCCTGTGAAGGCTTCAATTCTTTTTAGGTGAGATCGTCTATCCATTATCATAAGAAAAATAAACTATTGATTGTTTTTCCTAAACAATAATACTCTTAATTATTCATGACAAATTACAAAAGTTTTCAAGACAAAAATAGATATTGCCAAAATCGTTTTTTTTTCAAGTACCGGTTGAACAGGTTTATCCATTAGTTTCGGTTCAATTTCACACCGGTTTTAGCCGGTTTGAGCGTGGTTTTCAACTCGGTTTCAGTTCGCTTTCGATTTGATCCCAAACCAGTTCATGTTTTTTTCGTTCTTTGAGTAGTAGACACCACAAAAATTATAAAAAAAAAATGCCCATTTCCCCCCACCTTCATAGTTACATTATATTTCAAACTAATATAATAACAAAACAAGTTACATTTAGATGGTAAAATAAATGGGCAACAAGCTGCGCCGCTATTAAAAAAAACCATAGTGTTTTTAAAACTACAATAAAATAAAAAAAGATACCTAACACTAAACTTAAATAAGCATTACAATATTAATAAAAATTACAAAGTGACGTCCATTATAAGCTTTCAAATTTCTAACTTGATAAACGGCCTTCAATTAACCTGTTTATATTCAGCAACATATTCTTCAACAATATTCTCATTGTTAAGTGGGTCGTCAATCAGCCATTCGTCTGCGATAAATATTGTCATATCATCTGATTGGTTTGAATATACTTATGATCTTTGGTTTGAGATCATAACTTGTATGGTCAGTTTCAAAAACCATAGTCTTATCAAATCTCTCCTTAAGGTGATTCCTTGTACCCTCTTCTTATAAGACATGGTACCTAACGTGTAAAAAAAACAAGGCCCAGGCGTACTCTTCGTCTTCGATCCATAAGGGATCAGATGAAGGCATTTTGGAAGTGTGGTAAAGTGAGTCTAGAGCTTTTTGTGTGTGTTTCGTAAGTGGTTTTTCATTTTTGTAAGTTATGATTAACCAAATACTCCAACAAGCTTTTATACTGCCATGTAATGGTAAATGGAGAATCTACCTTCAAAAAGCATCTAGAAATGGTCTCCTAATAGTTAAATTACCGGTTTTTACATTCAAAATCGGCATCTAATGGTAAAAACAAGTTGATTAGTTTTATTTTTTCCGGTTAGGATGGGAACTGGCTTGGTACAAAAGCCGGTTCGGTGGGTCAGCATGCTTTGAAGTGAAACGGGTCCCTAAACTAGCAGTTGTAATAGGTTTGGGACTGGTTTTACTGCTGGATTCGATTCGGGTCGACCGTTTTTTTTGTTGCCATCTCTAGACACAACAAATGTTGCAAATAACTTTAAATGTTAACATATAATATCAACTAGGAGTATTAATATACGCGCGTTGCGCGTTTTTTTTATTCGCTTAAAGACGGCTTTCATAGGTGCGCTTTGTGATTTGGTCGCTTCTAAATCGCATACATATTCTCGCGCATCAAAGTTCGCTTTGCAACGTGAGGTTCATTCCTTTTGTACAAAATATGAACATTTAAGACTACAAAAGACTGAGCATTGATAACAAACAAATGTGCAGGAACATAGCAAAATAACAATGAGCAATTCAAAAACCACATGAGTTGTTAGTTTAACATACAAAAGTCATTTCCCAACGTTTAACTAAATACAAAGTATGACAATTTTTGTTGCTATCATGAATCTTTGTAACAGTCTGTTCACTCAATATCGCGTGTTGCGCGATAGGACACTGGTTTTGTTTAGTCTTCAAGGATTAATACAAAGTATTATTAATCGAGTTTCATATATCGTTACACCACATTTAACTGGATGTATCAAAACTAATAACCGGCAATTACATGATAATGAACCAAAATAGATTCTATCCTCATCTCATATAGCATATTACACACAGCTACCTAATAGTCTGATGATTCTCCTCTAGCCCATCCCCTTTAAATCATGATGCATACATATTGCTAATATCCCATTTAGCTAAATAGGTAATCCGTAAATGAATGTAGACTTGTCAACATGACTTTGGGTTTGATTCTCTTATCACTCTACTCAAGCCTAGATCTTTGGTAATACTTTTTTCCCTTCAATGAAAATCAAAAAGCAATAGTATGAAAGTACAGTGAAGGCCATGAAAAGGTAACACGACATTGATGTTTAAAATTTGTAATAGATTTATCACATATACATATACGAATAAAGTTGCAATTCTGTAGGGTTTAAAGATGTGGTTCGGAGGTGTCGATAAGTGATGCCTCTTACCTAAATACTATATACCTCATGCGAAGTCCAATTGTCTAAAGGAATGTGTAAGTTCGACCCATTTTGTCATCCCCAGGACATTTAAACGTTTTTTTTTTTCATCTAATCAATATTCTTCTAATAAATCGGTATAAGGGCTGCAATTTTAAGAACAACAGAGTTGTATTTCACTTTTTTGAGCACCTTCAACATATTTAAGTTCTTTGTTCATCTAATTAGGTTTCTACTCAGTCATGTTTATAAGCTATTACACTTTGTACAAGAGCACATCCTTCCACCAACATAGAAAGAGGAAAAAATTGGACTTCAGCAGAAAAGACCATATGTTATGTTGGTGAATAGCAATAGGGACATCCCTCGTGCCTACATGACGCCTACATGACATGTTGTTAAAAAACATGCAAAACAACTTAAACAATCTAAGTAAAGAGGATTATAAGACGTACCTTCAACAAAAATCCTCTGAAAAGCGGAATATAAACAACCTCAAGTTTCACCCCGGCTTGATACCTCTAAGCAGGAAAGCACATGTCCTCCTGCATTTAAATGTTAAATATTACGTTACGCCGCACAAATCGAATTCAGGTACCGATATTCGGATTACCTGACAGCCCTAAGCCAAAGAAAACCCGTGTTGTCATAACTCGCCACTACCACCACCACAACTGCGGGTTTCCACATATTGGGTTCTGTTGGTGGGAGGTGAGCATGTGCTAGAGGTCGGTCGTCAGAGACTCACTGATGGTTTTCCACATCCCTATCTCTCCCTTACTGCTCTCCCTTTCTCTCTTTTCTGTCTCTAGTCTCTCTCTGTTGCTTTTGTAGCTGTGGGATGAGAAGTTTGATGATCACACATGGAACCTAGTAATATACACAGAAAACCTACATCCTAATTTTAAAGTAATATCCTCTATCTACCCCAGCAAAAACAAAAACAGAAATGAAAGAATGTACCCATGACGACAAAAAAGAAAAAAAATCGTATGAAAAAAAGACTAAAAAGGCAAATATTATAACCATATTTTTCATAATTAAAACCTAATATACATCATTTAGCACTTTCCAGTGTTCTTGTTGTATGTTGTAATACCAAAGAAATAGATAAATTTAAGTAGGCTTTATGAACTTAATCCATAACAATGTAACTCATTTATTACCTAAATAACACATAAGCCAATAGTGCCAATTGTTTCTTTGTTGATGAGTTGCTGCAAAAAAGTCTCATTTTGACCAGCTCCCATGTTGGCTAAGTGTAGTCCTGATTATCACCAAAACAATAAAAAAAAATTAAAATTAACCATTTTGAACCAAACCCAGTATGACCATTACCCAAACTAACATGTACTTTCGACTTTAGTTTTCATATATCACATAAATTAATAACCAAAACATCCACCGTTGTACAAATCAATAGGTTTGTAATTTACGAAGGTACTTACTTGTGCAAAGGAACTAATTATCAACATCCGCAGCAAAATCAAATACAGAACAACACTACACAGATCAACTCAAAATGCCTCAGAACCAAATCCAACATGCATAAAATTGTCGTTAGAACAAAAAATCTATTATTAAAAAATTAATCAAGCTAAAGTCACATATTTAAATTACCCAAGATGTGTGAGTTGGTTCCTCAGTAGGCTGTCACAAATTTTAATGTTAATGTACTCAAATTTTTGAATAAAAAAACCTAATTTTAGTTCACTCGATCATAGACCTTATACACGAACACATGATTGTAGGTATTTTGATTGTCTGAGCTCTTACTATTTGAAGATAACATAATAATATACCAAGGTGTCACCAACCTTGAACCAAGCCTGCAGACCCTTCAAGGCCCGCCTCAACGGTCGCACCTTCCTCACACGACAACATTCTTGATGACCATCTTTATAAAACAAAAACAGATCTTTCGTTCTAACCAAAGCCTGCACTTCAACAGCATCAGGGAACATGTGTTCAATCCTAATGCCATAGTGTTTCTCAACTGTATCAAAGAACTTGTATGTTACCGGGTTTAACCGCCCTGTATTGAGGCTGTACACTCTGTATGGACGTCCGGTCAAGTGAGCATACTCAATTAAAGCAACTTCTCTGCACCACTGCAATCAAAACAATATTTAGATTTTTTTTAGAACAGCTAACTCACACATAAATCTACGCTAAATGTAGGCCATGTTACTACAATCCTCAACCTATAAAAACAATTCGGGATGAAACCAGTACCGTACCGACATAAATCTACGCTAAATGCAGCTTCTAACACTTGAACATTAAACTAAACTTTTTGTACAATGGCACAAATTTATGCCAGATTTCATAGCAACCAAAACAAAGTAAAATATCTATGAACAAATCCGTCTATCAGTTTAATTCTATTGAATTTCGAAGCAATTCAATTGTTTTGACAAAAAAAATATCGAAAAAGAAAATAAACTTTTATTAAAAAAAAGGAGTGTAAGATAAGGAAATAATCTTTTCTTAACAAATTAACATAGAAAAGAAAACTGAAATTGATAACTAACCACTATCCACACACGGTTCAGTTACACAGTTTACGTATCAGTTTCACAGGTATGACGAATCACACCCCACAACCCTAATTTCACTTTAGAAATGACCGGAAACCACTGCGTCCGCCGTTCCCGTCTTCGTCCACCACGTTGCACCACCATTGTCTGATGTCTTCGACGTCTCCTGCAGTCACCACCATCATTACATGCCACAAATAAAATATATTAACAACAAATCACGAAATCTGACCTTGGGGTTTGTCGATCTACTCGAAAAAGGGACATGCATCTTGATGTTCGTTAATCGGAATCTTTGTCGGGACATCGCCGGAGGTCATCGCCCCATCTCTCTCATCGGTTGTCAGTGATGTCGCATTCTATCTCTTCTCTTGACCTCAGTGATGGCACGATACGGTGACGAAAATAAGCAAGAGGTGGTGCGATGAGTAGGTGGTGCGATGAGTGGAGGATGGAGATAGGAAGCGGTGGGAATGGGATGAGGGTTAGGTGAGTGAGATAGCAGAGGTAATCTGCTTTAAAACCCCACAAAACAGAATGACGAAAATGACCTTGAATTTTTTTTAAAATAATAAAAATGCCATGATTACTGTTCAAATTGAAAGGCATGTTATTATAGTATAATTATGGGTTATTAAATTTAAGGGGAAATGGAATTTAATAATCCCAACTTTCGGGGGTTGGAAGGCAGCAGTCCCAACTTGTCAACCTTTTTATTTTAGTGGTCCCAGACTAACCTCAGTTAGTTTTCTCTGTTAAGTGCCACGTAGGCATCCCACGTGGCAGTCCACGTGGCAAAATCTGTCCAGTTGGAAAAAAAACGTGGGTCCCACTTGTTTTTTCAATTAAAAAAAAATCTATTAATTATTTAAAAAAATCTTTAAATAATAATAAAAAAGAATTTATATATATATATACACACACAGACACTTACATCTTCATCATCTTCACCACAACAACAACCACCTGCCACCACCGTCCACCACCACCATCTCCGACGACACCCACCACCACCCTTCACCGTCATCCACCACCACCACCCTCTTCTGTAACAGAACACCCCCTCCCCCTTCTCTCTCTCTCTCTCTCTAAACACCACCACCTTCCTTCTAAGCAACCACCAACAACCACCTCCACCTTCGCCATCTGCAACCACCTCCACCGCCGCCATCTGCAACCATCAACCGAATCCACCACCATCTCAACCAATATTATAAATTGAACCCAATTTCCTAACCTGAAAGTGTCGAAATCTCATACCCACTCTCACATTTCGTTCTAAATCGCTCAATCATGTCCAATTCGAAGATTTTGACTTTCAGGTTGACTTGCGTTCTTGATAGATTTGCTATCGGTAAGTCTAATCTTTTTCCCCTATCATCTTTTATGTTGTATCGGGAGTAATAGCCCTCTATCAGTTTCTGGTTTTGATTCGTAATTAAACACATTGAAAATCTATCAATGGTTCGGTTCAGATCTGAACCAAAAACGTCGGTGGGGGAGAAGGTTGAGAAGACGACCGGCATCCACATGCGGTGGTGGAGAAGATGGAGAAGACGACCGGCGATGTTGAAGAAGGTGGAGAAGACGACCGGCGGTGGTGGAGAAGGTGGAGAAGACGACCGGCATGTGGTTGTTGTGATGGTGGTGGTTGTGATGGTGATGGTGGTTGGTGGTGATGGTTGTGGTGGTGGTGGTGGGTGGTAGAGAGAAGAGAGATATGAAAGATAGTGTGTATATGTGTGTGTATATATTGTATGTGTGTATAATATATATATATATATATATATATTATATATATATATATAATTCTTTTTTATTATTATTAAAAGTTTTTTTAATTAAAAAGAGGGCCATTTTTTTGCCAAGTGAGACAGATTGGCCACGTCAGACGCCACATGGCAGTCCACGTCAGCATTTAACAGATTGACTTAACCTCAGTTAGTCTGGGACCATTAAAATAAAATGTTGATAAGTTGGGACTGTTGTGTTACAACTATCAAGTTGGGACTGCTGTCTTCCAACCCCCAAAGTTAGGATTATTAAATTCCATTTCCCCTAAATTTAACCGGTTAAGATTTGTATTTGCCTTTAAAAAAAACAAAGATTTGTATTTGACTTCGTTTGAAGTTGTTAAAAAAAGTCTTATTGTAAGGTTGTAACTTAGAAGCTTCACATCACTTAACCATTAATGAACCAATTGTATTACACCAATGTGGACTAGGATACAATAGGTTTGGGACCGGTTAGGTTAGGTTAAGGTCGGTTTGTCAGGTTTGGTTTGAAAACCAGGTTTTTTTCCATCTCTAGACATCCACACCTAGGCCCACATCCACGCCTAACCTACATGCGTGGATGCCTATCCATGCCTAACTATCTATCCACGCCTACCTAAGGCGTTGATGTATATCCACTCCTCTTAATACTTAGACAAAACACAGAATTGCATATTAACAGTTACAAGTGTTTGTCACTGCCCCAATAGACTCCCCCTTAACTATTGATCTCAATTTCGATCAAACACTGATAATCACCAATCACCAAGCTGCACTAATAGACTCCCCTTTGACTGATGATCTCATGACTTTAGTCTCTGGAAAGACATGATTTGTTGGTGAGCACTATGATCTTCAACCTACAATTACTGAAACACATTGTAGATCAACTTATATGCCACTTTATGGAAACTGAAGAATCAAACACCTAACACTGAAGTTCTCCCCTTGGTAGTAACCCCCTCAGTATTAAGCTGACGCTTTCAGACTTAACCGGCATATGACAGAGAAGTTGAATTTCTAGTGAACAACATCAAACGAATTAGCTTCCACAATGACAAGAAATTCAGTTCGGTAAGTTCATAACAAAAAAAACTTCTAATATTGTGTGCAACATCATAATCTTTGAATCTTGATCTTCGTCTTTTTCCAGCAGTGTTTTTGACTTTGCCTCGCATCTTCATTATTCAACCATGCATCTTCACGGCTCTACCTTGTATCTTTGCAAATCCACCGAAATCCCAAAGATATCACATCTCCCCTCAATGTAAGCACCTCCAGATTATTTTGAAACTCCAACTCAATTAGCAACATAGTCCCCCTTTGGTTAGGTGTGTAAATGATGCGCAAAGGCTCGAGAGATACTCGGGAACGGATCGGTAAAAAGCTCGAACAAGCCGAGCCTTAACGAGCCCGAGCTTGAGCTTGAAAATGACTCGTTTAGTTATCGAGCCCAAGCTCGAGCTTTTCATACAAAGACCGTTTAGGCTCGCGAGCCCAAACAATTTTTAAATTATTATTATTTTATTTATAGAATATCTACAATTTAACATTGGCGAGCCGAGCTTTGGCTCGTTTAAGGTATCAAAGCGAGCTCGAGCCAAGCTTTTAGCTATTTAAAATTGTTCTAAAATTATTTCGAGCGGAGCCGAACTCTAGCTCGAGCTCTTGGATTTTACTTTCGAGCCGAACTCGAGCTCAAAGTATTAGGCTTGAACCGAGCCGAGCTCGAGCCTGGTCAGGCTCAGGCTCATCTCGGCACGTTTACACCCCTACATTTAGTAAGAACTTATGAGTAGCAACTCTCCACTTTAGAAGCCACTCGGGATGAATACCAAGTTTATCTAATCTAGGGGTGTTCATGGTCCGGTTTTCGCGGTTTTTAGTTCAAACCGTTAGTAACAGTTTTTTAATTTTCTAAACTGAAACCGAACCATATGACTTTTAAAACCGAACCGTTAGAAACGGTTTGGTTCCGGTTTGGTTTTACGGTTTGGGCTTGTTGGTCCGTTATATGTACAAGTTGTCCCGATTTCGCAAACAAAAATGTCCAAATATTAACACGTCATAAAATTGGCCACAATACTTAAGTTGTTTAACATAAATACCTATCCAATTAGCTTAAAATGTAGTCCAAATATATAAAAATATCTCTAAATATATCGATACATAGATGTTAGCTGTGACTGAAAATTTAGAATTTAGAAAAACAGAAAAACTCATATAATGTGAAATGGACTTAGCATACTTTTGTTTTACATTAAATTACTTATAAGTTATAATAGATTTATTTTATTAAAGTCTATATATAATATGAAATATTAAAAATACTATAATAAATTCTAACCAAACAACCGAAAGATTAGTAAAATAACCGACCGTGAAACCAAACCAGTGACCGGTTTGGGCGGTTTCGCGGTTTGAAACCGAACGATGAACACCTCTAATCTAATCCACGAAGTATGCTTAGCAACTTCTATCTTTTGATAAGAACTATGCAGATCGATCATCTCTACTCTAGCCGGCATAAGCTAAAAAAGGTTTAATCTTCTACTAGTCAGCAAGGAATAATCAGCTTCATCACGAACATACTTGATAAAACCACAAACATTGACTTATCCACGAACACAGTTTGACAGAATCACAAACACTAACAATTTTAAAGATTTAAAAAGAAAACTCATCATCATCATCACCATACTCAGTTAATTCCACCAATAGCAAAAGCTAAGGCAGGGTCTGAGGAGGGTACGATGTAGAAAGCCTTACCTCTAACCCCTGAGACCCCCGACTCGATAGTGGCTTTGTATCAAGTCTTAGACATTAGGCACATAACACTTAGCAATTGGGACAACCCCAATTGATGCATGTACCCCCTTATCTTTTAGCTATCAATGCCACCACATGATGCATGATTAACCGTCCGTCGTTTTCAACGTTATTTTCACGAAATTAGTAAAATAACGTTGAAATTAGTAAAATAACGTTAAATTAGTGCAACTTTACTTTTTCCCCCGAGGGCCACACATATATACATTATATGCGCACAGCCGTATGGGACTAATTTCCAAAGAAAACTAATTTCTTAAAAAGTTTACTCCCCCTGTTTGCAAGTTTTCTAAAAACCAATCCAAACTACAAAACCAACAGTCTCCTCCTTATCTTCACTCTATCCAATTATTAATTTGAAAGAGCCTGATGATAAACTTGAAATCCTAGTCCGATTGGCATAAAGATAAGATTGAAATCCCAACCCAATATTCATGAGGGCCATTATAAATCCATAAATCTCGGCCCGAAAATATTATCTCGAATTTTTTTCTCTAATAATCATCCCCATATTCTAAATGTTTAGAAAAAAATTCACCCAACAATTTTTTTTGAATTTTTTTATAACTCCCAATCACATGTTCAATCCTGCATGATATCCATACTCGACATCCACTTCTAGTGATATTCACATTTGGTATCCACTCCTAGTGATATCCATGCCCGATATCCACTCTTAGTGATGATAGCTATGCCTAGTAATGATATCAATGCCAAATGATGATATCCACGATGCCTAGTGATGATATCCACGCCTATATAGCAGTTTCTGGGCATATCCACGCCTATAAGGCGGTTTCAGGGCATATCCACGCCCGAATAGCTATTTCAGATCTAATTTCCAATCTAAACACCCGAACACGAACAAAAACGTCTTAGCATCTCAAAACCATCCAGAAACATCAAACAACCTTAAAGCTAAATGTTTCTATCGTGTGTAGCGGAAATAAACACCAAATCAAGAAATGATGGTGAGTAGAAAGGCAGTTAGTCCTTTTGATTCGAGCACCGTAGTTCTTATGCCACTGCTAGGATTTGGAGACACTTGCCGTGCATCACCTCTTGACTGAGATGGGAACAAACTAAATAGATCTGAGCAAGCACATAATAAACCGAGCAGATATGGAAAGGATGTAGAACCGGATGTTTTCATTAATCATCATAGATTGCTTCATACATACATCCATACATACCTAGCTATCCACACCAACAAATGGTGTGGAAAACTTGGACACTAAGTCCCGAACCCTCTCTCTATCTAGAAAAGCTTATTCCCAAAAGGGTTGAATGACAAATGACATATAATCACCCATTCATACTATCAGAGACTCATATCCACACCTGGGCCTACTTCCACGAATGTCCTACAGGCGTGGATGCCTATCTATGCCTAACTATATATCCATGCCTACCTAAGGCGTGGATGTATATCCACTCCTCTTAATACGTAGATAAATACACATAATTGCATATCAAGAGTTACAAGCGTTAGTCACTGCACCAATAGACTTCCACTTTAGTGTTGATCTCAATTCTGATCAAACACTGATAAAGTGATAATCAGTAGTCACCAACCTGCATCAACAATATTGTATATATATTTTGTTTTTAATTTTTATTCTAATGAGACTTTTTTGTTTAGTGTATAATTTTTTTTATCTTTACACTTTACACTTTATATTTACATAAAACCGCCACCTTTTTTTAAATTTACTTTTCAAAACTAAAATATATGACCGATGGAAATTGTCGTAGCTAATTTGTTGGCAAGTGACTGTTATAGATCCTTTGGTGAACATTTTGCCGTTGATATCATAGTTAGTGCCACCAATATGCCTCGGTAATCTCTCAGTCGATTCCATCGGTATTTTTTTAGCTACGCCATGTTTTCTAACGGGGTATCCTTAACGGATTATCAACAGAAACCATAGGGATCGATTTGTTCATCAATGAAATGTTAGAAGTTTAGTAATCAAGAAATTATGTTAATTTAGAAAGTCAAACAGTTGACTTCAGAAAAGTCAAACTGCAGAATTTAAAAGGCGCCAAGTAGTAACAGTTGTGTCGGTTAATTAGATGTGTCGGTTAGTTATGTTAGGGCAGTTATTTAACCGTCATTTGTAAGGGTATAAATACCCCTAGTATGTCTCATTAGTATTGTGTGGAAACATTAATATCAAAAGATTTCTTCCACCCTTTGTTCCTATCCTACGAGTCCCTGCACAAAGAGATTGTGCATACTCATGTTCATCAATATAATCCAAGTAAAATATGCAAACAGGGCAGATTCACAACATGGTATCAGAGCGAGACGCTCCTGGGAAGAAGATGAAGAACGAAACCTGTGTAGAAACCAAACCGATCCCCTGTTTTGCAAAGATTAATTGGTACATCAATCAAAACGAGAATCGAACAACAGAGAAGTATTTGTTCAATTCTGACTTGGATTTATCATCAGTCAATCAGAAGAGATGCAGTCAAGAAGCCTTAACAGATTCAAAGAAAAAAAACGCAGAAACCGTTTTTCCGGCAAGGAGTTCCGGCAAGGCAGAAAAACTATGAAAGTTTCGATCAAGAACCGAAATTTATTCGATATTAGAGAAATCAGAAGATGTTTATTGTGTGGAGACAGAAGACGAGTGTAGATGAAGGCACCGTTAATCTCCGAAGATGTTGATACAATAGGAAAAGAAGACGAGTGCACGTTAATTCCTAGTTGTTTGTCTGATCGTGATGATCGTAGAAGAAAGGCCAAGATGGCAGAAACCGTGAAGGTTAAGGATTGTGATAATCCTTTTAACATCAATTTCTCAAAGTTTAATATCGGATCATCATCAAAGATAGAAGATTTAGAAGAATGGTTCAAGATCAATTAAGAAGAAAAGAAGACAAGAAGGCTGCAATTAAGGATGAACATGAAGAAAGTAAACAAGATTACCATTTCTTGATTAGGGGAGTGATTGTTAGAAGTTTAGTAATCAAGAAATTATGTTAATTTAGAAAGTCAAACAGTTGACTTTAGAAAAGTCAAACTGCAGAATTTAAAAGGCGCCAAGTAGTAACAGTTGTGTCGGTTAATTAGTTGTGTCGGTTAGTTATGTTAGGGCAGTTATTTAACCGTCATTTGTAAGGGTATAAATACCCCTAGTATGTCTCATTTGTATTGTGTGGAAACATTAATATCAAAAGGTTTCTTCCACCCTTTGTTCCTATCCTACGAGTCCCTGCACAAAGAGATTGTGCATACTCATGTTCATCAATATAATCCAAGTATAATATGCAAACAGGGCAGATTCACAACATGAAAGTCATATGTTGTATAGTGTATCATGTGTTGATCAAGTTTTTTAATATTCCCTTATGTTATTAACTAAATTAAATATTACGGATCGAAGTCATATAAATATATAGATACCCATGACGTATTGATCTAGTTCTGTAGTGTCTATCTTACAAATATGAGGTTATGGGTTTAAATCCTACAAGTGCAAGGTAAGGATGAAACCAAAGGTGTTAAAAAAGTTTACCATTCAAAAATGTAGAAAAATATATAGATGATCTATATACAATAACTTGTATTAAAATCCGTTTTACCACAACCAACAATAATCATACTCGGTCACTAGGATTCGGTAGACTTAATATTTTAAGAGAAAATATCAAACAAACACTTATATCTACTACCGCAAACCATGATACATAATGTGATTATCTAATTGCATAACAACCCCGATCTATCCCTCTTTCACTAATTTTTTTATTTAAAATAACTTTTTTTTAAGAGAGAGGCTATTGTACAAAGTAGCCTTAAAATACAAAGTGTAAGAAGGGATCCTGGCCCTCCATCTCCCACCTTCTGCGTTTTTAACAAATTACCTCGTACATTTAATACACACCCTTCTCATTTATGGCAGTTATCAATTTGAGGGTAAATCAGACAAATTACAACTCTAATTTTTTGAATTTTTTAATTGCAGCGCCAAATTACCCTCGTTTATGGACGGTTTCTAATTGACGAATCATTCATCAAAATCATTCATCAAAATTAAACACACACAATCGAATCATTCACCCTAATAACTCACACAAAATCGTTCTCTGTTAACCAAAACAAATAGAGCACTGGAAAGTAACACTTATCAGAGAAGAATCATGTCTCCAAAACGCAAATCAAGTAAGAAATTGATCATGTATTTAGTTTATTTACGATCGTATGTCAATAATCGAACAATAATTGGTGCTAATCGTTGGTTTTAAAACCCTAAAACAGGTGAAGCACGAGAAAGATGAAGTAAGTTGTGTCATGACAGGGCTTCAAAACCAACTAATACAGGTATGATTTACATGAAGATGATAGGTTTTATGCTATTTTGTTAGTCGTTTACATGAATGTTGAAGAAGATGGTTTAGTGGTCTGATTTAATGATGGCGTTCTTAATTGTTAGTAAAGGCGTTTTTGTATGATCTGATATGTTGTTGATATGATATGGTCTGATTTGAAAAACGCCATCACTGATCCATTGCATTAGTGATGGCGTTTTTAAGTTTTAAAGAAGGCGTTTTTTGATGTGATTCATTATAGTGCAAAAATCGAATGCGTTTCGCTAAAGTTATAAAAGCCGTTTTTGTTAATATGATGAATAAGGTTGTTGATGAGTTGTATTGAAATATATCATGTTTTTTTGTCTTAAAACAGAACCACGAAATGAAACACGGTCTGATGAAAAAAATATAGTAAAACGCATGCATAATGAGTAAAACGCATGTTATGTTTTCTGCAGGTTTGGATAAAAAAAAATGGACAAAATCAGTGTAAAATGGTTTGCTCATCAGAAGTTAGGTCATCAGTGGTTTGCTCGTCAAGAAAAAGTAAAACGCATGTGTATCAATGTTCAAAAAAGTAAAACGCATTTGTAAATGTTCATCAGTAGTTTGCTCATCAGAAGTTAGGCCATCAGTGGTTTGATTCAGCAGTAGTTATTAACTTCTTCTTCAGTAGTTACAAACACTTCATCAGAAGTTATCAATCAACGCATTTGTTTATCCATAAAACGCATTTGGTAATACTTAAAACGCATGTATTTATTTTTTAACAGTGTGTAAATGTCGAAGATGCTACATCAAACATACTTGATGAGTATGTTGCTTGGGACAATGTTATTGATGAAATTGTTGGAGACAATACATCAAATAGGGTTGACGAGAATGTTGCGGGGGATACATCAAGGTTGGTAAAGATGATGGAAAATGTTTACACGAAGGTGCTAAAGCGAGTAGATAATATGAGCTAAAAGTTTTAAGATTGATAAGTTTGTTAATTTTGCATCTTTACATTGTTGAATGTTACAGTGTTAGACCTGAATGTCTCTTTTGGTATTAAAAATGCATGTTTCATTTGATGTTTTGTAAGAATCATATTAAAACGCATTCAATAAATACTAAAACGCATTTGATATATGGAAATCTATTTAACTGGTGATGTAAAACCAATACATAAATACCACTGTCTACCAAAGGTCTGAAGATACAAGGTCTGTTGGAGTCAACAACACTTAGGCTCCAACAGATGATTCAAGCAAACATAGTTTATTCCATCAGCTGTTACACATCAGAGGTTTAGTCATCAGAGTTTTCAATGTATGTAAAAGCTTGAAAAAGCTTTTGTTTTGATGTGGAATGAAATATATATGGATAATGTATGTAAAAGCTTGAAAAAGCTTTTGTTTTGATGTGAAATGAAATATATATGTGATGTATTAGTAAAACGCATTCGATATGATCATAAAACGCATTCGTAAAAAACAGAGAAGATGTGCAAACTATTCAGCATATACCAAAACGCATGCATAAAAACATAAAACGCATTACTGAAAAAAAATCACTCATCAACAACTTGTTCTTCATCTACCTGGTGTACATTTCCATAGTCTTCAGCACTTTCAACTTCTTTGTTTTCATCTTGTAACAATGTATTTTTCATCTCGTTTTCATCTTCATTGCATCTTCTGGTTTCAATGAAGATGCAACAGCAGGTTTGTATATTGGAGTTTGATCATCAATGGGGACATCTTTCTTAGAAAGATCTGTCATAAAACACAAAACATACAACTATAAAATCTAATTTTAATGACAAAATGACATGTTCATACTATAAAAAGGCACATAATAGTAAGCATTCACATGCACATGTAAGGATTTATCTAACAAATCTCAAAACGCATGTTAAAACATCATAAAACGCATTTGAATAAAAACAAATTCTATAAAACCAAGCAGTTGCCTCAAAACGCATGTTAAACATAATAAAATGCATTTGAATAAAAATCATTTCTATAAACCAAGCAGTTACCTCAAAACGCATGTTAAACATAATAAAACGCATGTTAAACCAAGCAGTAACCTCAAAACTCTGTTCATCTCTGTTTTTTGTGATCTGCTAATATAAATCAAAATAGTATAAACTAACCTTCAAAATTCAGACTATGAGCATCGACAACATCATCTTCGTCTTCGTTTACGATTTCAGGTTCGTTGTTTAGATCTGATAAACAATTAAAATCAAAATAAAGCTTACGATTATTGATTATAAAAACAGAGTACGAACAGAGTACGTACCAAACATGATGAACTCTGCAAAATTGATTATGATTTTGGAAGAAACTCTGAACGATCGAGACGGAATGTTGAATAAGGTATGAATTGATGAAGAAAATCGTGTAATCAGTTATGAAATTTTGAATTATGATGAAACGATAAAACAGGGATTCATGAAATCGTAAATTTGAATGTCATTTATTGATAGATGCAAATGTCAATATTACCCCTCTCATCAGTTGTTATGATATAACAGACAAGTTCCACGTGGCAACATTTTGTGGCTTCTTACACTTTGTATGTTATGGGACTTTGTACCCAATACTTTCTCTTTTTTTAAAACTAATTAACCTATAGTTTTGAGTTGAAGTAGTTATTTATAACGCATATTCAAGTCAATGTTTGATATCTTATCGTTGAAGGTAATACCGTTTGTGTCGGTTATTACGGGTGAATTTTTGTATATCAACATACAAACAACAATTCGGCCTCACCGCAGCCAAGAGTTTCTATATAGTTAGATCTTGTCCTGTTCCCTTGCCCAAAAAAAAAAAATTTAAAAAAAAAAATCAAAGTCTGACAAAGATGCAGCATCTGTCTCTCAATATCTTGATCGCTCTTTATTGTCTTCTCCTCCCTCCATCATCTTGTTCTTCATCAGAAACCCTTAATCATCAAAGCAGCTGTTTAAACCCTTTTTTGGAACATAAAAATACTTCACTTAAAGATTATATTCTAAGGCTAGCAAACCATGTGGACACAGCAGCTTGGATCAAGAATATAAGGAGGGAGATCCATGAATATCCGGAACTCGCTTTCGAAGAAATCAAAACTAGTTTGGTTATCCGGCGAGAACTTGAGAAGATGAGCATCGGGTACAAGTGGCCTGTGGCCAAAACCGGAGTAGTGGCTACGATTGGCTCTGGTTTACCGCCGTTTGTTGCACTTAGAGCAGACATGGATGCTTTACCCATTCAGGTTTCTTTTTAGCTTCATTAAAAATTCCTAAAAGTGGTACGTATGTATATATTTATGTAGGATCCGGATCATGTGAGAACTCCCTCCAGTTGTGAGAACTAGAGAACTACATTGGACCATTAAGAGAGTGACACATCACCAGCTTTATAGTTTTTTGTATTTTTTAAATTAAGGGTAATTAAGTCTTTTGCCCACAAAAATTAGGGATAGTTTAGTAATAACACCCCACCCCCACCCCACCCCCACCCATATACATCAGATCAACTCTCTCTCTCTCTTTTTTAAATATCATAATCTCTCACACCCTCTCTCTCACACACACCAGCTCACTCTCTCTCTACCCCTCTCTCTAACTCTCGTTCTCTCTCTACATCTCTCTAAAAAACACAAAGATCAGAGAGGTTTGAAGATGAAGGTGGTGGTGGCGACGGGGCTGAGGACGGAGGAAGACGACGGATCTGCAGTGGGAGACGGAGGAAGACGGAGGATCTGCAGTGGTGGAAGACGGAGGAAGACGAGGAAGACGACGGATCTGCAGTGGTGGGAGACGGAGGAAGACGACGGATCTGCAGTGGTGGCGACGGATCTGCAGTGGTGGCTCACCGGTGGTTGAGGGGAGAGGGTGGTTCGCCGGAGGTTGTTATTATTTGGGGGTGGGAGAAGGAGGAAGACGACGGAGGACGACGGTGACACGACGGGAGGTTTGTTTTTTTTTTCGGTTATTATTATTTTTTTGTTATTATTATTATTTTTTTTCTATTATTATTATTATTATTATTATTATTATTATTATTTTTATTATTTTTTCGGTTATTATTATTATTATTATTATTTATCTGTTATTATTATTATTATTATTATTTTCTGTTATTATTTTTATTATTATTATTATTATTAATTCTGTTATTATTTTTTATTTTTTTTGTTATTATTATTATTTTTTTTCTGTTATTATTATTTTTTTGTTATTATTATTTTTTTTTCTGTTATTATTATTTTTTTGTTATTATTTTTTTTTTCTGTTATAATAATAATATTAATAATAATAATAATAATAATAATAATAATAATTATTATTATTATTATTATTATTATTATTATTATTATTATTTGGTTTTGTTTTACATTTGACTTAACACACATGTTGATATTTTTGGGGGTATTTTTTTTACCTGTTGGCGTAATATGATTTGTATAGATGTTTGTTTTGGTGTAGTAGGTTGTTTTGGTTTAACACTAAGCGTTTTTTGGTGTAGTAGGTTGTGTATGGTAGATTTAACACCAGTGTAATTACACTGGTGTAAATAATTACACCAGTGTAAATCATCCTCATAATATGTTTGTTTTGGTTTTTTGCAGATGTAGCAGCGGGTTTTTTTCTTTACAATAATGTATAGTATGATTTTTTTTAAATGTTTTGTTTTGTTTTTACATTTGATGTAATACACAAAAAATGATATTATTGGGGCATTTTTTTACCGTGGTGTAATACGATTGTAAAGATGTTTGTTTTTGGTTTTAAGACTATGTGTTTTTGTTGTAGTAGGTTGTGTATGGTAGATTTACACTGGTGTAAACAATTACACTAGTGTAAATGATCCTCGTTATATGTTTGTTTTGGGTTTTTACACTAGTGTAAATAACTACACCAATGTAAATCATCCTCATCGTTTTTTTGTAAAATTATGTGTATGGCAGATTTACACTGGTGTAAATAATTACACCAGTGTAAATCATACAGATTTTTATGGATGGATGTTTTATAGATGTAACTAAAACACTGATGTAAATTTTACACCAGTGTAAAAGCGAGGGGGAGATGACAAAAAATGCACGTTTTTTTAAATATTTTTTTAAAAAAAAGTAAATTATTTTAATTAAAATAATAAAATAAACTTTAAAAAACAAAAGTGATACTAAAGAATGTTCAATCTGATTTTTTGTTTTAAAAAATTAAATTAATTAAAAAATAAAATAAAGTTTAAAAAAATTAAATCAGATTATATTATTTTAATTAAAATAATAAAATAAACCTTAATTAAAAAATAACATAGTATTATATTATATCTTCTCTCCCATGGCTTTTTACTTAAATGCCCTTAATTGTACTTTATGATAATAAAAAAATACTTAATAATCAAATGAAGACAAAAATCCCAACTTTTGATCTCAACCATTTGATCATGAAGATCTAAGGTCCACAATGGTTCTCTAGTTCTCACAACTCATTAAGGTTCTCACATGATCCTAACCCTATTTATGTATATCTACATATATAAACATCTTGATTAATTAATTTATGTATATGTTCATGCAAAACGTGCAAAATTTTTGATACATAAACAATTCCCTTCTGCTATAAATGACAAGGACCCCAGTGGTCTTGTAGCCTTTATCTAATGCTTCTGGATTTCTGTATATCGGTTATATATATTAATTTTGGATTCATCTGGATACAATATTACAATTACCCCTTTTTATCGATTTATATATAATGTAGGTTTCCGATATTTTTCAACTCTATTATAGATTTGTCGGGTACGTATATGAGTTTGTTAAGTTAATTAGTTGTTGTTATTATTATGTATAATAAAGAGTGAATGTCTAGTTTAGTACCTTCGGCAAAACCGTTGAATATATAGCTAAAACTGAACAGTAGACCAACCCATAAGCAACACAATATTAGGCTAATATGACATGATTTATGAACACCCCTTATTTTTCTAACGTTTATCATATTATCATCCATGAGCAAATCAGACTTTAGTATTGTAACCGGTTAACCAATGACAAGTTCAATAATAATACATATACTAATGATATTTCTATTTAGTTCTCATCATCAATCTTAAGTATAAAAATTTGTTTTGGATAGATTAGACTTAAGTGTCCAGAAATATACAAGGTCACTGAAATGGCACATGCATATATCTATATATATGTTTTGATCCGGCTACTACATGTATAAGAATAAATCTACATGCATAAGTTTTCGTGCCTTGAGTGAACCTATATTGATTTATAAATGCGTTAATTAATCTTGAAGTTGAGAAAAGAATATTAAAAAAAAAGTGTCTAAAATATAGCTAGTTCTTAAAGCTAGCTAGCTTGATCAATGTGTTATCAAATTAGGGTTTCTCTTGAGGTACGTTTTCTACAAACAATTTTAGGGAATTTAGAAGTTGATTAAATTATAAAGAGTAATGATCGGCGGCAGTGGGTAGGAACTGGTTGAGTGGGAGCATAAAAGCAAAATCGATGGCAAGATGCATGCTTGTGGACATGATGCTCATGTTGCAATGCTTCTTGGTGCTGCTAAGATATTGAAACAACTGGAGAACGAATTACAGGTAATCAATTTTTTAACTGATCGATGACAAGTTAATATATTATTAATTAGGGTTTGTTGTTTTCAACTAATTAATGACTTTTGATTAGTTTAGGGCACAGTGGTTTTGATATTTCAACCAGCGGAAGAGCAAGGTGAAGGAGCAAAAGAGATGATTAAAGAAGGTGTTGTTGATAATGTGGAGGCCATTTTTGGCCTACATTTAGTCCTGAGCTCCGATTTTGGTGTCGTTGCAACCAAGCCAGGCGAGTTTCTGGCTGGATGCGGTTGTTTCAAGGCCGAGATCCATGGCAAACCACAACATTCTGGTGATCCCATTTTGGCTGTTTCGGCTTCTATACTTAGTTTACAACATATTGTTTCCCGAGAAACAGACCCCTTGGACACTCTTGTATGAAATAAACCTACTCTAGCTGATGAATATTAATTTGATCATGCACATATATTTAATTAGTAATTAGCAAATGAATTAAATTATGTTTTGACGTACAGGTGGTTTCAGTAGCAATGGTAGAAGGTGGAAGTGAGCGTCTTAATGTGATTCCTGATTCAGTTTCAATGGCTGGTACTTATAGAGCTTTTAGCAAAAAGACCTTTTATGCCCTTGGAGAGAGAATAAAAGAGGTGATAAAAGGGCAAGCGTCTGTATACGGATGTTCCTCTATGGTTGATTTGGAAGGAAATGAGTATCCAAGTGTGCCCCCAACGGTGAACGACAAGAGGATATATGAGCATGTGATAAAAGTGTCGAGTATGATGGTGGGTGAACATAACATAGAAATCAGCCCTCCTTTTATGGGAAGTGAAGATATGGCCTACTACATGGAAAAGATTCCGGGAACATTAGCTTTTCTCGGCATGCGAAATGCCAAGGCCGGGTTTGTCCATTCGCCACACAGTCCATACTATGCAGTTGATGAACAAGTGCTTCCTACAGGATCTGCCCTTCATGCTGCTTTTGCCTATACATACCTCCATCTTAAATCAACCCCACCCCTTAATTAATTATTAATTAGTATATAATCATCATGTACGTGTCAATATATATATGCAGATATACTATGTCCCCTTGAATATGTAACATACAACTATATATTCAATTTGTGATCGAGTATATATGCTCGATCTACGTGTGACCCATTATATTGGTAAAAGAAGCCAAGGACACGATGATATATATTAATTTTGTAAGGATATGCTTGGGCCACCGAATAAAGTAGAATAGGCCCACAAATGTCACATTAATTTATTCATATGAAATTACTTATGACATAACATTACCATGTGAATATCAACTGTATCTGGTAAAATCAATCAGGACTGGCACAACCATTCTAGAGGCCAAAGCGAAACTAAACTCCCGGACCCTTTTTTTTATAAAAAGAAAATGTTCCCAATTTCCTCTTTATTTGCTTATTTAGTAGCTGCGGTTCTCAATTTATGTTGTTGTTTACCTATAAAGTAATTATGAAATGTTGATTGGATATAACTTAGCAAATGAGTAAAATATATAAATTATCTATTTTAACTTCCTCAATTGATAATATTACGACATGTTTGGCTCTCCAACTAACTTATCTATTTATCTCTTTTTCCACTTTGTTAATTATCTCTTTAATCAAAAAGTCATAATTTGTAACTTATAACTTATTTTCTTTTTAAGGCACAAAAACTCATTTTCAAACCATACCAACCACGTTTTTTCTCCTTATTAACTTTTTGAAAAAGTCATAAGTTATAAGGATGGCAAATAAGGAGGGTCAAAACATACACTTAAATTAACAAAGTTTTCATTTATGGAGGAATATCAAATATTCACTTTTACACAAATCAAATGTAATTACTTTGAAGTTATAAAGAAAAAAACAATTAATGTGAATAAATTGCAGCTTAAGCAGGTTAGACCGTGTGTAGTGGAAATGAATTCGAGCTATAGAAGGGGCAACAAACGCCCCCACAACACTGGAACATCGCCCCCGGAGCGTTTATGGACAAAAATGGGCTGGAGCATTATGTTTTTCACGTTGCTTTAATGGCGTTTTATACCTCCCTGTTGTTTTAATGGCGTTTTATACCTCCCTGTTGTTGGACCAATAGAATGAAACCAAGTGGAGCAGGGCGTTGTGAATTCCCTCAGCAATACACTTGCATTTAGGTGAGCTTAAAAAAACTCATGTTCCCATGATTCGACTACCGGTCTTTTATATTAGACGGTGGGGTGTGGTTCCACACCTCATAGCCTTAGAGTACAAGGTTTCATATCAATAAGCTACATAACCGTTTATGTTAGAAATGTTTAAGTACTCTATTTATACTAGCAGGAACCCGCGCGTTGCGGCGGTGTTGTACTATATTTGACGGTTGCGTTTGGTCAATCATGTTGTTGGTGTTGTACATTATGCAATCATATTGATAGTATGTAATATACAATCGGAGGGTATACAATTTTAGTAAGAAATATGTGTCGACATTATAGTAGAGTTAGACGTTAATTTTGTAATAAGTACCAAGAGATGTAAAAGTAACACAAATTATGAAATAATAGAATTGGACCATATAGTTTTGTGAATATAAAAGCGTGAGCGAAGAATAATGATTAAAAGAAATACTTTTGAACACAATATATATAAGGGAAGACATCTGATATTGAAAGCACGTGCGAAAGTATATATAGTGAAGCAAGAGAACACTGGAAAGTTGAAGCAAAAGATAAAATTTCACTCTACGGTAAAAAAAATTAGTTAAATGGTCTAAATGAAGTCATCAAAATGTAGAATGGCCTTTGGTCTGGTAAGAATGAATGTTAGGTTGTGTTGTACTGCTTGCACGTCTCTATTATTTCATCTATATTGGTTGTCCACCATTCCTCATCCAACCAATCGGTCTCAGTAGATAGTTGTGGGTTATTGTTGTTAAGGACTGGTGTGGAAATTGGGGTTTAAGTTTCCTCTAGCTTGGGCTCTTGGCCTAGGATTGAGATTGCTGGAGGGTTGGGTGCTGCAAATTATCGATGTTAATATAATGATAGCAAAAAATTAGGTTTTTTCTTTTCTTTTCTTTTGTGTGTATATATATAAACATCACCATGTGGTTTTCTAGGAGATGTAGTTGTAATGTTAAAACTGTGGGTTTGATTTAAGATAGGGTGAGCGAAAAAATGCGCCACATATATGGCAGTTTTTAAGGTGTTTGTGGGTGGGGATGTGTTTGTATATGTTGTGTCATCTTCATTACTTTCGTGGTTGTTATCTGTAGCGTTAGCTTCAACTGATACCTTAGAAATGATCATGTTTTCATTGTAGTTTCTAAAAAAAGTAATCCAATCGATTAGAGAAACAAACTGTTAGCTATGAAAACATGACGGTAAATGGTTTGTTGTTACGAAAATATATACAAAAGTGGATTATTGGCGGTAAATAGGTTGTTTGATATCATCTTTATTTTTAAAGCCTCATTCTACACATTTATATATTTAATCTTTCTAAAACGTTTAATATCATTTAAACTAATGATCAAAGAAATATAAACTCTACTAAAAAATAATTTGACATTAAATTATAATATTACCATCTCAAATCTATTAAGAGCCTCATTAACTACATTTGTTATATTTAATGTGTTGCATTAAATTTGTCTTGCTAAGTAAATAAATTACATTTTTATCCATTTAAATGAACATGAAATGACTTCTTTGCCCATCGAGAACCCATTATATAATATAGTATAGATGTATGTTGGCGGGGTGGACAATCTACAAGTATAAGTATAATTGTGTAGTTGATAATTTGACGGGATGCGCGAAGATATAATTAATCTTAATCAAATATTTTGAAAATGTTTATAAAAAAATATTTTGAAACATAACCCAAAAAATTAGATTCAAAATGCATAAACTATGACAATAGTAATTATAACAATATTACACTATAAATAGATGACTCTATAATCATGCCTTAATGGCGAGTTGTATATCTAACGATAAGTTGTCTCCGCTTAAACGTCACAAAAAACTATAGTTTATCGTATTTTTAAGTATGTTAATCTAGAGATTATGCGTTTAGTTGATCTATCTTGTTGTACTAATTTGTAGAAACTATGGGTCATTAAATTCGTTTAATAAAAATCATGTATGTAATGTATTGTGTGTTATGTGTGTATGTAAGATATGTGTGATGAAGATTTGATTTTGAGGTTTATTTAAAAATAACTATAGATATAATTAAAATATCTCTGAAAATCATGATGAACCAAAAAATAAAACAACGTAAAGGACCAAAAATGTATACATTACGAGAATAGTAAATTCTAAATGATGAAATACCACTTTGTAAAAATCAAACTAATAATCAAGTTTTTATTCATTATATGTAATTATTATTATTTCTTGTTGACTCAATGAATCCCTTAAAAGCCTTCAAATTTTAGATTGTATTAAATCCCAACTCAATAGTGTTAAAACTTTAATTTTGGTCAATACTTTATTTTATACAATAAGTAGTAAATAAACAAAAAGGAGATGACAGTTCTTAAAAATCATTACAAATATGTTTGATAAAATATGTGAATGCCATTCACATGAAATTAAAAAGAACAATCAATTCAAGCCCTGAAGAAATATATAGTAAACATATAGATCTACAAAAATATAAATTGACACAAAATTTAAATAGAAACGTCCTTAATATGCAATAGAGCTAATTAAGGGGGATTACGATGAATACATAATTTTGATTAACAGTTACTTGAGGCGAGGTTATCTTTTGAAATCCTATTAATAGTTAACAATCAGCCTACAAAACCGTTTTATAGCATATCATGGTCATGAAAATATTGAAAGACTGAAATAAAACCAGAACACCTTTTATTCACGAACTGATGTTGCGGCGAATAAACTTAGGGGTGTAAACGAGCCGAGCCGAGCCGAGCCTGACTGGGCTCGGCTCGGGCTCGTTAAGTTTTTGTGAAGCTCGAGCTCGAGCTCGGCTCGGTTCGAGCCTACAATCATGAGCTCGAGCTCGGCTCGCTAGCAAAATCCAAAGCTCGAGCTCGGCTCGGCTCGAGGTGATTTGAGAATCTCAAACGAGCTCAAAAGCTCGGCTATAACTTAGGCTCCCGAGCCCAATCGTTAAGGCTATAACTTGGGCTCGGCTGTAACTTAGGCTCGGGCTCGGGTTCGGGCTCTAGCTCGTTAAGGCTCGATTAGGCTCGCGAGCCCAATCGAGCTTTGTATCTAGGGCTCGAGCTCGGGCTCGATAACTAAACGAGCCATATTTCAGGCTCGGGCTCGAGCTCGGGCTCGTTAAGGCTCGGCTCGTTCGAGATTTTTACCGAGCCGATCCCGAGCTGCTACGTGTCATTTACACCCCTAAATAAACTGCAATACGGTCGGCAGTGTTGATATGGAGATGAAGTTGTATGGATATTTTTGACTAATTATTGTCTTGATCGAATGATTATAAGTATATGCTAAGATATCACCTGTTTAAAGTTCATCTAGTGGTGATCATTGAATGTCGCCATTAATAAAATCTAATTATACAAACAAGAAAACAAAATATTAATGCATGTTATGTAATGAACCTGAACATGTCGCGTAACATATGCAAGCAGATATACAATCATATGTATTTTAGTATGTATATATTGCGGCAACGTACGAAACTATCACCTGAGATGTTTCGATTTGATAAGCGATTTGAGATATGGGTCGTCGAGCAGGAATCGGTGGGCGACTATTTATAAGTTCTTGATGTCTAAGAACTTCTATGTAGACATGCAATCGAGAGAACATGTTCCATATTAACGAATTGATACGTGTGTAGACTGAGAGATGTAAGTGAGATATACGACTACTTGAGGTTAGGTTAATGTGGTATATATTTTGAAGTTATTAAGACTAATAACTTGCATTAGTAATGGCATTGAAAATTAGTTATTTGCTTTGTCTTAACCTTTAACATGGATTTGTAATAACTTTTTACCAACAAAAGTCATGAATTAACCTTTCATTATTGTTACACTTATTAAAATTTAAATAAAATTAAAGACAATTTAATCATGATGTATAAAGAAAAAGAGAGCTTTTATTTTTGTTTTTAGCAAATATTCATTTCATATGTCTTGATATTTTTATGGCTCAGTTTTAAATAATAATCACAATTTTTGTAAAGATCAAGTAATCAAATGTTTTATATCATATATATTTAATTTTATTTTTTAATTTGATTATTAAACTTGATGAACAAAAGTTTGGGTTTTTTATGTCACTAAAGAACAATATACTTAGTAAACAAATGTTTTAATATCAATATTAAGTTTAATATTTTGTAACTACTTTTTACTAACTAAAAGTCATGAGTTAACTTTCATTATTGTTAAAATTTAACAAATCTAATTATTACATTGAAAAGGCAATTGACATCATGAAAAAATACAATTTTACCCTTTTACTAAGCTACTTGAG
>JAUTDX010006758.1:0-42747 GCA_030844895.1 Ambrosia x helenae | reverse complement strand
GTAGCGGCGACGACGGTGGGTGACGATGGTTGGTTGTGACCGAGGTGAGTGGCGACGACAGCGGTGACGGTGGTGACGATTGTGGTGGGTTGTGTGTGGTAGGTGATAGGTATTGGTGTTATTAATGAAAGGTGATAGAAGGAATGGAATGGAAAAAACACGGGGGGGGGGGGGGGGGGGTGGAATGATTTTGAGAGAATTAGATGCCTTGTATAATTGGTGATTCTATTCCATTGATCAACCAAATATCCTATTTTTCATTCCCGCTTTCGCCTATTTTGCCTTTCTCCATGCAAAATGACAAATGTACTCCCTAACTTTGTGAAATGATAATTTTAGCCTCTGCTCCATATTACAGGTACCCCATATACTTTCAAAGTTTGCATTTTTACTCCCTTTGCTTTTAATTTTCGTTTTTAACCCAAAGTTTCGCCACATTGCAATTTAGTCATTTGGCTTTGCAAACGTTAAGGTTTAATCCTCGGGTATTCATTATACATTCTCTAATGTATAATATATGTTTTTAACATATTATTTTCTTTAATGATTTTTGTTCGCAAATTTCTGTTTTATAGAACTAATTTGTCGTTGATCTTCTTGAGTTTCAAAAGTTTCGACTTTACCCCTTTTGTTCCTTTACTTGAAAAAACCCAACATTTTACGTGCGGATTTTTATGAATTCGAGTTTGATCTATGTTTAGCAAAAACTTTTCTTGGGGTAGAGTCTATGCAAGTATAATACGCTTTGGTTACGTACCAAACTAAGTGTTGTTAAATATGATACAATTTCATCCCAAGGTTTAAATTCAAGTTACTCTGTTTTTCGTGTGGTTAATATTTTTTTTAAAGCTATAATACGCCCCCTTTGATAACATATGTTCGTTGTTCTCTATACACGCTCTATGATTTTTTTAACCGCAATGCTTATATTATTACATTGAGTTGAACTGAGTACATCTAGATATTCATCTTCATATGGTTAGCGCATGACATAACGCTCGATGTTTACAACAGGACCGTTGCGCGTCGCCCACGGGTTACATAATGCTTGGACTAATCCATTAGATGTTTGCAATGTATCTGTGTCACAACGTGCACAGGTCTAGATACCATTTAGACTAAAATTGTAATTAACCTATATTAATGCAACAAGTGATCCTCACTCACAAATTGAAGAGTAATTTGTATTTGAACAGTAATTGATGGCATTTCTGTAATTAAGTGGGCTTTTATGGCTGATTTTATTTCTCATCTTCTTATCTCTCTTTCTCTTTCATTTTCAGATTATTGTTTCTTCTTGATGTTCACCTACGACCGTAACCAACACCAACCACCTCCCTAACTGTGGCCATTACAACCATACACAACCATCACAGCTCCTCACCGGAGCTTTCAAGGCATCGTAAATGGATTTGGGGAGGCATCGCGTCCGGTAACCGCCACCGGCATGTTTCCGCCGCCATTCACACCACCATCGGACAAAGATTCCGATCAAGATGCATGTCCCTTTTTCGGGTAGATTGACAAACCCCAAGGTCAGATTTCGTTATTTTGGGCATTTGATGATTGTATTTTGTAACCCTTGACGGCGGCGCTTCTCTGGTTTTAACGGTTGCTTCTTCCATGCAACAATATTAAAAACGCCGATAGTTTTTCCGGTGAAGTAACAGGTCTCTTTCTATAGGGTGGATTGTGACGGTAGTTCCATCTTGGTATCTATCTCTTTCTGATTTGAAGCCGCCATCTCAAATTCTCAATGATCTTCGAATCGGCGACGATACAGGATCTTAAGGGAGATTAAGTCACCGAGGAAAGAAGGGTGGGTGAATCATCACATTAGTCAGCGATCAGAAACCCGATGTGTGGTTAGATGACTGATAATGGTTGATATGGTTCATTTATATTTAAGTTTGGGTTTACTCAGTTGTTTTTATAAATATCGTCTATAAAAAAGTCGAAACTAAATGGTTTACTGTGCACCGGTAGCCTAATGTGTAGCTCCGCCCATGCTGTATACCATCACGTTTGTGTGCTCTTACTATCTCATTTATTTGAGAGAGAGTTTGGGGGACGGTGGTTCTCATCTCACTGATGCTGTAACTGTTACCGTCGTTGAATGCCGACGATTTCTGTTATCTGGCTATGATGGCTGATTTTAAGATCGTTTCTTGGCGTGGCAGTATCAGAGGACGGCAGGTGCGAGGTTTTCCTCCACTTGCAACCTCGACTGCAGCCATGGCGGTCCAATACTAGATCTGAGCTGAATCGTTTGACAAAAAAACTATGTAAATACCATTTTTTTCCATGATTTGTGGCTCCGTGATGATGAGAATACTGTTATCATCAATGTTTTAAAAACCGTAAATACCGGCCGTTATACCGGTATTACCGTTTTCAGATAGAAATCCGGTACGAAACACGCCGGTAAATATGGGAAACGGTATCGATTTTATACCGCCGGTAAAATCCGGTATACCGGTTTGAACCGCTATACCGGTACCGGCATAGGTTAGTTTTTGGGTTATTTTTCGTTTATTTTTTTTATTAAGGAATAACTTTTAAAAAATTAAAAACTTTAGATTATATTTTGGATTATTTTTTAATTATTGATTAACTTTTTAATAGTATTTTAGTATGTAATTATGTACTATTAGATTATTTTTGTGTTAATGTTATAATTTATGAAATTATATAGCTAACTAATCAACCCGGTTGAACCATCCGGTATAAAGCGTTCAACCGGTTGAACCATTTTTCAGCCAAATCCGGTATGATTAAAAAACCGGTTTTTAAAACATTGGTTATCATAGAGTGGTGGGTGGTCAGATTCCGGCCTACGATGCTTTTCCAGCCGATGATGATGAGTAAACCATTCATCTGAGGCGTCTTTACTTCTAAGGTTTTCAGATTTTTGGGATGTTTACCTGATGACGATTGTTGGGTTTGTTGAAAACGTTGCTAATTATCCTATATATTTATAAGTGAGTCTCCATGAATGGTGCCACTGGGTGGGTGCTAATTGTGTTAGACGGTTGTTCTAATGAGAAGGTGGTTTCTTAGTGGTGATTGGTGACCGTTGGTTTCGCCATAGATGGTGTCGATGTTACTGATTTACCTATTTGTCAATAATCAAACTTTCTATTAACAATGGCATGGCAAACCTTTAATTGTTGGTTGTTTCGCGGGTATATGTGTCGTTTTTGTGTCCGCATCTCTTTGTTGAACTGTCGGTGGCGATGTTACTGTTTTGAACAGTGACCTATGGCAAAACAATTAGAACAACCCAAACATTGTCCGCTCTATGCATTTGCTTACATGTGTTCAACTGTGATTTACGCCTGAGGCGGTGATGAATGTGTAGATGCAATTTAGATTGCAGCCCTTGGCATGGCAAATTCGGGGGATGGCAAGTGCTTACGTGCAACCTCCATTGCAGCCGCAGTTGTGTAGCATCTTTGCACACTCTGAGCCTATTATGAATGGTTATGAGACAAGATAAATGAATACCTTTTGGCGATGATGGTTAAATCTGAGCCTGAACTATGACTAACGAGCAATATAAAACAACCCAACTTGTACACCGCTTCTAACATAGTATGGATTTGCGGTCATTTGACTTTTACCACAATTATTTTCCGTATCACAGGTGCAAGCTTGATAGGTACCAAACTTAATCATTTTTAATTTCATGCTTTGCTTTACATAGCATTGGTTCGCAATTACTTTTTCTATGGTAACAAAATCATCAAACCGGGTATTGACTACTATGCCATTAAATCAATTACGATGTAGTGGTTTTGAATGCATAAGTTTAACTAAATGTCTTATGTTTATGCAGGTTTGGAAACCTTAGTATGGCTGATTGGCATCGAATTTGTTATAGAGGTAACTACTATTACATGGAAATATGGTTAGAAATGCATATGCTTAGACAACATATTGGTTTAGATCATTTATTATGGGGTCAACTTCATATGAATGGCTGTTATTTTATCAACACGTATGTTTGTACATACATGTATTTTAAAAGAAAGGATGTTGAAGTTATTTGCATTTTATCTTAACTTGCTGCACCAGAAGAAACAGTTAGAAGATGTGTTTCGTTGTATGTTAGCATTGTTGTTTTATGTGTGTTTTAAAGTTTGTGTGGTTTCTCAGTTGTGGTTGGTTACTTATGATTTGTTTTGTTTCTTTTGTTGTACAATAAATTGCAGGTTTGGTTATCGGCGTAACATGTTTGTGCCTTCGTTACTGGATGCAGGTTAGTTTTAAGGATGTTTGCTTTAGTGTAAGGTTGCTAAGGTTTACATGTTTCTGGATAACATATAGTTTCTATGTTTCTGTGCTTTTAATATTGTTGTGTATCTTTAGTGAGGTTGATTTTTATATAACTACAAAATGCTTACGTGATTAGTTGCAAAACTAAATTTTATGTGCCTACTTTTTTGGTGTTGGAAATGTATGTTAGAAGCTCTTAAACTTATCCACAAATAAAAACCCATTGTGTTGGTTTAGGCGGAAATAAAACACATATTATAAACCAAAAAAATTGCAAACAATGTCCAATTAGTTGGCACATCACTTTGCCTACAGTATAACCCCCCCCCAAAAAATAAAAAAAAATTATATTGGAGTAGAGAATGAAATGAATTGAACACCTTTTGGAAATTGGGATACAAGATCAGTACTCATTTTTTAAATCGGGCCTGAAAATGTAGTTCCTTGAAAATGGACTCAACATTCATCACTTATAGTAATACAATAGCAATCTACATGTATGTAAAAATGTACGTGTACGTTATGAATTGCACATAAGCACCTATGCACCTAGGTGTTTAGCCACTTAAGCGCTTGATACGCTTAGGCACATATTTGATTAGGCGAATCAAGTACCTAAACACCTAAGTGCTTAAGAATTTAGGTGTATGGTTTGCATATGCGCCTATTCGCTTAATCACTTGATAAAACATCATGCGTACAATTTGAAAGGGCTATGTGCATCCTGATGCATAAAAACCGCTACTGTACAGAAGGCGCGCCTCAGAATTGCGCCACAAACCTATATGGCAAGGATCGTTTGTGCCTTAAATAAACTTTTGTAAGCCAAGATTGCAGTATGTTTCCTTGAAAATGGAAGCAACTGTCATCATTTATATTGTGAATAAGGGCCTATGCACGCCGGCGTTTAGGTGCATAGGCACCTATTCGATTAGGCGCACATCCATTTAGGCGAATGAAGCACCTAAACGCCTACATACCATTAAAAAACATATTCATATTGTTCAGCAAGAATAGTTTTCATTTGGTTACGATATTAATAAGTAGATGGCAAATGATGCTGAAACCGGGTCGTCTCATGGTTGTGCAACCGATAGTAGTTATAAGATGAAATACAGCTGACCATTATTTCAGTTTCATAATCTTATTTCGTATAAAGTTTGAATCTTAATGCGCTAAATGATGATTTTACTGCAGGTGCTTTGAAGTATAAACAAGCCTGCTTGTCATTTTGTTTCAAAATTAAAGAGCTAGATAGAAGGCTAAATATGTTCACTTCCTTACAAGTTAATGATTTTTTATCTTAATTTAAACCTTATCCTATGTTTTTATTTTAAATAGTTTACGCTTTTGTTTTTCTCATTTAAGAATTGAGGACACTTCAATTTTGGTTATTGTAATGACATGTTGACTGGGTTTTTGCAGGTTGATACATAGATGAAGAGGTTTTTCATTCGCTAATAGTTATCGGCTATTGTGGTTATCAAACCCCCTTTACGGCTATGCATACTTGAAATCAAAATGGGAGTGAAGTTGTGGCGTGGAAACAAAAGAGGAGCATATTTAAAACAGAGTAATTCTTGAGTTAAGAAAGAGACGATTCCACTAGCCGAAGAAGAGACGCATCAAACCAAAAACCATTGCAAAACCTTACAGCTATGCATCCTGGTTATTTGTTTATTGGTTTCTGAGTAATCGCAGAAGGAAGCACGATGTTCCCAGGCGCAACGCGCCGCCATGAATACCACTAGTTACATTGAATAGATGACATAACTTAAATAACCACTAATTGATATTCAATTCGATTCGAACCGAATTCAAATTTTCAAAACAAAACCAATTACATAACTCAATTCGGTTTTAAACTATTTCGGTTCAGTTTGGTTTTCGGGTTTAATCAGTTTGAAACCAAATAATGATCACATATGTCTCAAAGTCGAAATATGAGGGACCGTTGAGCAATCATATTTTTTTGTATATAAATAAGCCTCACTGTCTTCCGGATTCAGCTCATCGAGAGGGGGTCCGATATTCTCTACACTGATTGATTCCGACAAAATGCCAAGTGGAAAGCTACAAGTCCTTCTTGTTAGTGCTAAAGGCCTCCATGACACCGATTTTTTAAGTAACTTCCCATCCTTCCTTCCTTCCTTTGTTTTTTTTATTTTTTATATCATAATTCGAGTTTGTTAAAATTTTAAAAGATGATGTCTAAAGTACTATATATAATGTTACGTGGATCTGATCATTCTGATCTGATCTAACAATTAATATTTGATTATCTATTCAATTATCATTAATTGAGTTGTGTACATGAGTTTCAATCAGAGGTTGATGTAATGATGAACACGTTGAATTGACTTCATGATCTAACTTAATTTATATGCAAACAGATTTCTTTGTGTATGATTTGATCTCACGAGTCCGATCTGATTATATATGTTTATTTAGCTGCTGAATTTTGATTCATCTACCTTTTGAATGGATATAATCGGATTGATTCATAAATGAAAAGTTAAGCTTCATGTGTAGGTTACTAAACAAAGGATCCAGATAGATCAATAGATCACAAAGTGAATAAGCCATTTTTTATGCTATTTTCATCATTTTTAGTCACAAGACGTTTATTTAGAGCATGGATGGCTAAATAAGCCATTTTTTAATCGTTTTTGCAACAAAGCAGGTTTGGGATGGGTTTTTAGTAATTCCAACCACATACCCGATTGTAAAAGAAGTCCCATACCTAGTTGAATACTTGTCAGGTATCGGGCATACCCATAAGATCGAGTATACCCGTTGGGTTTTTTTCAAAAACAAAAAATTCTATCATTCTATTTTTTCTATAATAATCCATTAATCAAATGCGTATTGTATGCATCTACTCTCCAAAAACTAATATAATTTTTTTTATAAAATAATTTTCATTTCAAGACAAAGAAAATTACATTAAGATAGCGAGTAGACGGGCAGCAATATAATTAAAAAAATAAATATGTTTTTTTCCGCATAATATTTAGACCAACATATAAGTACTAGATACTGTATAAAAAAAAGTGATATATGATTGATAAACGGTATATGTTTTCAGGTGGTCTTATTTCTTAATCCTTTCCTTTTAACGAGATTTTTTGTTCATATTTACAGCGAAAATGGATCCTTATGTGACACTCAGTTATCGAACTCAAGAGCAAAAGAGCAATGTCGCATCAGGTTAATTATAACCTAAATTTTCGTAATTTATATATTTTTTTGTTGAAATTACCTAATCTGCATGTTGAATACAGGACAAGGATCTTCACCTGAATGGAACGAGACGTTTGTGTTCTCTGTGACAAGTGATGAAGAAACCGAACTCGTGATCAAGATAAAGGACAGTGACGTTGGTTCTGAAGACGACATTGTGGGCGAGGCCAAGTACTTGAATTTTACTAAATAAAAACAAAGTTGGTTTCATAATTAAGAATCACTTACCATTAGTTGTGATATTATGCATGCAGAATTCCACTTGAGCCATTGTTCTTGGCAAGAAGCATCCCACCAACACCATACAATGTGGTCATAAATGATGAATTCTGTGGGGAGGTTAGAGTTGGCCTTGAGTTCATTCCAGAGGTTAGTCATTATACTTTTAACTTACCAACACCATATATATCATGTTACGAAGCAGGCGGGCTGGATAACGAGTCAAAAACTGTTAATCAATTTGAAAACATTAAAATTTGATTTAGTCCTGCTAATAACTAATAAACATGTGATGTATGGTTACAAAGGTTGTTATTAAACTAAACTATTAAGATTAAAGGTCTTTAACATTTAACTTGTTAAAAGATGGATATAAAAAATCTAGACTAATGATGATTTGGTCCTTGTGATAATAGGAGACACATGAACATGGGCATGGGCATCATCATGGGCATGGGCATCATGAGGAAGAGAGAACTTTGGAGGGTGGAAAGAATCTTCATACTAAAATGATGAATGTTTGTGATAATATGTTATGGGTTGTTTAACTTTGTTTTCTTCTCTTTATCTTTCATTTCTAAATTTGTTGTTGTGTGCTGCTTTTTGTGCAATTATTATGGGTGTCCTTTTAACCATTTGCTATATTTAATCATTCCAACTATTGCTCATGTGAGTTAAAGAGTGAGGCTAAGCACACCTCTCTATACATTGTACGTACCTATGAGTAAAAGTAGAGACATGATGTGGCTGATTTAATAAGAGATGAAAATATGTAGTAGAAACAAATGATAATAATAATATTAGATAAACCCGGTTATTTATATTTAGCACAGATATGGCCTAGTATAGATATACCGAGTACTTTTAATCTCCCACAAGCGTAATACAATTCTTATGGTCCGGTAACCAAGGCAACCCACCCCACCATCGATCAGTGACCACTCTCACACACATCCCCTTCCTGGTCCAGAAACGAAGATGGAACTCCCTCTACTCCACGCACGCTTACCGTCTCTCGTTCACGTTAGGATTCGACGTACCGAATTGCAAGTGCTTAAAGCCAAATGCTTCTTCGTATATATACTTATCAAAATCATTTGTGTCTTCCTTGTGACCAAAATCGAATGAAAAGTAAGCGTAAATCCAAAATAATTATGTAAGTGATATCCGCCAATTGGTGAGATTGCCAGCATGGATTTTTACTAATCAATAGGTCATAATCCGATTACTAAAATCGGGTATGCCAATATATTTTCTGATGAAATTAATAAACATCACAAAGGTGACATATACACTACCCAAACTAATTCATACACCAAAAAACCCAAGGCAAATAACATAATACAACTACAATGTAAAGTGTCCAGACTAACTGATCCTATCTGATCAAACATAACACTTCCTCAAATAAGGTTATGTGTTGGGCCATCTACAAATTCTCTTAAGAGTTTGAGATGAGCTCAAAACATATAACCACTTGAGTTCATGCTTACAAGAATTCCAAAATAAAAACCCGGGTTTTCCCAGTTGGCGGTTATACAAGTCGGATTTTTATTTTCACAACACACATCCGCCACTAATTGAAGGGCTTCTACTTAACTTACCTAGCAATTCATAGTCGGGTTTAATACGATAATAATATTAATATTAAAGGTAAATTACCTTGCTAATCACTGAGACCCCCACTGAACATCACTCCACTTTGGTTGGAGTTGTGTCCTTCACAACTGTTGTCTCCACCCCAGCATTGTCTTCCTGAAATCCCCCGATATCGGTTGACCGTTAAACATGATTTCATTTGCCAGTGATTTCACTTCAAAGTATTGGTCGGTCCAGTTATCGTCCTCTGCATGTCAAAGGCAGGTTGCCATCGTCATCAGGTTCTTTTTCCAGATTTACCCCTGTTTCTTGCCTTTTTGAAGATCGAGCTGGCGAATCGGTCGCAGGACTGTTATTATTTGTCGCCCTGTGGTTTGTGTTGTCAGCCGCTTTTGCTGCAGATGTTTGTAATAACCTAGATATTGTTTCAACGTCAGGTGGCATATCAAACCTTTGAAATGAAAACACAATAATAGCAATAATATATTTCTGCAAGGAAAAAAGAAACATACTTCTTGGTACTCGGCGTTCTCGCTTTTGTCTTTCTTCTTTCTGGATCTTTTGGGGGCTGAGACATCAGCAGGTGTAGAGTTTGGGGATGAATCAGGTGCTACAGAAGAGTCGTGTGCCTTCAGAGTTGAGATACACATGGAATTACATGTCAGATAAACCAAAGTTAACATATGGATAAACAAAAATGTTTTTTCATAAGGTAAACTGGGGTTATATTTTATTTAACGGGTAGAAAGTCGCTGAAGGAGTACTTTTAGTGAATAAAGCCTCCTGACTTATTTCATTATGCTGGATTTAGTGCTAAAGTCAATATATTGTCAATAGGATTAAGATCAGGGTCGCAACTGATGGCTGTCAGTAGGAATTTCACTAGGAACTTGTATGATCAGTGGAAACTAAGATATGTACGATTATTAGTACTGATGAAGTTGCTACAGAAGAGTAATCGCATCGCTGCAGTTGATGCGACCACATCAGCGCATGTGCGCATCATGATCTCATGGTGCGTGCATTTTAAAGCACACAGCATTAAGGTTTAGCATAGGAAGTCATAACACAAAGCAAGGTTGTAAAAATCGGCCTAGGCGGCGCCTAGGCGCTAGTCGGGACTTAAAATCGGAATAAGGACCTAGTCGAAGTTCTAGCCGTTTTTGGCATTAGGTGGGATTAAGCGGTCATTAGGCGGTCCTAGGCGGTACCAAGATCCTGATCGCCTTGGCCACCACCAGGCATTTACTTGGGGTTGTGCCTTAAATTAGCGTCTAGGCGCGCGCCCGTGGGGCTTTTGACAACAAGGTTCTTTGGTGTTTTGATCTAATTCCGCTATTCGCTTTCACCCAACTTAAAAAAGGTTAGGTTATAACTGAAAGAATACTTTATATAATCATTCTCAACACAGAAAATATTTATATGATATTTGATAATATTAATAAAAATAGTGTTTCAACCCATACCAGAACTACCCACTTTTACCCATTCCTAAGCCCGACCCGCCCATTTTGCCACCCCAACAATAAAGGTATTACAAACAGTGCAGGGTCATACTTTTCTCTTTCTAGGGTTGCTGATACTGCCATTCTCAAGAAAGCTTAGCACTTGCGGCTTTGAATAGAACTGTTTCCCGGTTGCAGGATCCTTGTAAATCTACAGTAGCAGAACAATAACCAGATTCTTAGAAAATGTATCCTTAAGAAAGAAAAAAAAAAAACAACATAAACAGATTATCTGTTGCAACAAATAAAAAAATTGTGTTATATCAAGAAGACCAAAAACACAATGGGAAAGAGTAGATAAGTTAGAAGATGCATAACGTGCCATAAGACATCACAACTGGATAGATGGATCAATTAATCAACAATGACACTAATGTATAACTGGGCTTCAAATTACCTTATATTTCATTCCAGAACTTTTATAACGCACATCAATGAGCCACCCATCAGGCAGCCAGTCAGCATCTTCTTTCCGTGCTAAAAATAATCTTCTATCAGGTGTAGAGAAAGATCCTCCAGTTATAGAGCGAAGCGGTTCCTGAACCATAATAAATTATTACTTTCGCTTTTTTCAATTTATAAAAATGAACATTATGGTGATGAATTATTTCTTGTGTCTCAAGTTGAGAAATAATGTGACAATCAATTAAAAACAAATATTTATCATCGATGTAAAATCTATAAAAACAATATCGTTTAAGTGTCCAGTATTCATAGTTAGAAAAATCCGCTTTAGTTGGAAAAACAAAATACATATATATTAAATATAAAATGATTGATTAAGTTGCACTTTACCGGGTTCTCTATACCACTTTCGTTCGTTTTCAATTTTTCTACAGAACCGTTTGTGAATTCTTTGGAAGCTTCAGTTCCTTTGGATTGATCAGACTGTGGAGGCATCTCTCCTCCAGTTGGAGTCATATTAACATTAAGCTGAATAGAAACAGAGTTATGTTAAGTTGTCAACAGAAAGTAAAAAAGAAATTTAGGTTGAACACATATTAAGTCAATTAATGCTTACAGTGTCACCATTATTCATGTGCCCTTTAAGTGGTCTTGAGGCACAACTCTTTACATCTCCAGATTCCAGATAACGCAAAACATCCTTTTCGAGCAAAAGGCGTATTCGCTCAAAGGGTCTAAGTAGTACTGCATTAATACATCAGACATATAAGTATATAACTATAAAAGATTATCGACATTCTAGATAAGAAAACGTTTGAACTACCGTATCCTTTCTCGGTGTGGATCCAGATTTTTTCATTCTGACTTCCTTTATCCAGTCCGGAGGTAACCCTTCTGCAGGAGTCCTTGAGATAACCTAGAAAATGCTCCAAAACTCAACGGTCAAATAAAATTCAAAATACAACATTAAATTTAGAAAATGATCTTGGGGTGGGGTGTTAAAGTGAAACCAACTTCATAAAACAGACGACAAGCGGGGGCTTTTTGTTTTCTTTTCAGTTTTCTTCTCCACTTCAGTGTCTTCATACTGGGAGCTATCAGGTTCTGTAGCGGGCTTCTCTTGCTTTAGAGTTGAGGTACACGAGCAGCAACCAGTCAGTTAACCAAATTAATGTAGAGGGAATTAACAAGTTTTAACTTAAACAGTTGATACTAGAGTTGGCAATGTAGGCGAGTTGGGTAACAGGTTAAAACTGATTCGGGTTAGAACATTTCATTATCTAATATAGGTTGAAACAGGCCATTTGTCTTTTTTTACTTCGTAAAAACCAGATTGTATCAATTAAGAATGCAAAAAAGCAATATAAGTACATTAGTAATCTGTTTCTTACATCTATGTAATCTCAAGTTAGGATCAGCAATTTTAATAAAAAAAATAGTATTTTTTTTGCTTTGATAATACACTTTTCTTCTTCGACCCGTTTAAGAAAATACACTACCCTGTAAATGGGTCAGCATTGCCACCTCTAGTTAACAATATTGTAGGGAACACATTATATGACAAAATAAATACCCAAGACGAAATCGGCAAAGCACTAATAGGTTCAGCGAATACTGCTTCCTGTCCACCTGCACTGCTGTTTGTTCTGGCAAGATAATTCAGAACCTGCGGCTTTGAAAAGAATTTTTGTCCACTTACAGGATCCTTATAAATCTACAAAACCAGAACAATAAAAGAACTTTTTATAAAATGACAACTAGTTAAATCTAATTCCATATATTGGCAAAACTTTTTAATAACTACCTTATATTTCATTCCACTAGTGTTACCACCTTTCGAAACTTATCTTCCACGGTCCATCCTGCAGGTAGCCAACTACAATCTCCCCTATGTCTTTTATTTGACAATGGGTCAGTGGAAGAACCATTTCCAGCTAAAAAATCTTCAGATAGATCCTATAACAGATGACTATATATATAAATACGTAACGAAAATGCATTTAACCAACATCATGAATAGGCAAAGTCCATTTTCTAATACCGCGGTAATGGATTTCCTTCTGTTAGTTCTAGGCGTCAGTTTTGTAGGATGTCCTCCAGGTGAGGAACCAGGAACTTCATTTGTATGGAAAGCATTTGGCTCCACAGATAAGTCTATACCTTGGCCATCCGCATCTTCCTGAATAAAAAACAGGATGTAACTTGTAAAGAGTGCTAGGAGTTAAGAGAGATACATATTAAAGCGAATGCTAACAAGACATGAGAATTACAGTTTTATCATCGGGTATGCTTTTATTGGTCTTTTTAAGATATTCAAACAGTTGCGGCTTCGAATAGCACCTGTGTCCATCAGGGCCTATATAACACTGCAACAGAAAATACGTATATGATTAATAAAAAAACACGATATCACATAAACGAACAACTATATGTTTCATACTCTTACATCGCGTGTTAAAGTTCCATCATACTAACGATGCTCAAACTACACATTAGGAGCAAATACTACCTCCCTTACAGAATAAACTTCCAATTTTAAGGTCAAACATCATATAGATATTTCCCACAAGTGTTTACTTCTTTTTTTTTTTCCAGAAATAGCTAAAACATTTGTTTTTTTCATAAACTATGTTTACATTACATAAGTACATAACCCAAAGACAATATCAATTATCAACAATGTTTACCCATAAGAAAAATTTTTAAGGTATCAAAATAAAATTAAAAAAAAAACCCTAATTTTAAATCCATAAATAAATTATAACTCAACCACAAAAAAGTTCCCCTTTCTCTAAACCAGTTAACATCAAAATTCACAATAACATTTGTATAATATTTTTGCATACACAAATCATAAACACAAGACTTCCAATTAAAAAAAAAAATCAAGCTCCAGCCTTTAACTGCAGAGAACTAAACCTAGCAATGCAAAATTAACTCAAAAGAATTCACATGCAAATACCCATTTCACTAAACAATCAAAACCCAACAAAAAAAGCACAAAATCTACACAAATTGAATAGCAAGAAAATAAAAATCCCTACCTTTTAAAAAATATATATATAAAGAATTAAAAGATTGTGCAAAAAGCAATTACCTTGACTTTTTTTCCGTCAACCTTTCTAATAAGAATAGACCAGTCACCAGGGAGCCAGTCAGGCCACTCATCGGAACCCATTTCCGGTAGAAGACGACGGTGCTCCGACAAGTAACGTTTTTTTTTTTTTTGTGAGAGTTAAAGCAAAAGTATTTATTATTATTATTTTTTATTTTTATTATGTGTGTTGTGTTTTGGGAAGGAGATTTAAACGGACAGATAAGATAGACACGTGTCCAGTATTAAACCGACACGTCAGTTCGGTTCGAGGAAGATCTACTTTGACTTTGGATGATTTTGTTGGACTAGGTTTGGTTGTTATATGGGCTTCACTTCCGATGCTTTTGTTGGGAGCAGGTTATATGGGCTTTTCCTTCTTCGGCTCCGGTTTTTTGGGAACCCCAACCATTCCAAACCGGTTACGGTGCGACCACTAAAGAATTGCTTATAAGTTATACCAGTTCAGGTTTATACCAGGTTTTGTCAGTTTGAAATAGGGATGAGCTCGGGACGGTATCGGTACCGAACCGATACCGATCCCGACAATACCGATACCGAAAAGTCCAAAAAACCAATACCGATACGATACCGATTATACCGGTACGGTATCGGTATCGGTTCGGTATCGGTACGGTACCGGTGTGGTATCGGTATTTTACCTTGAAATACCGATACCATACCGATCCCGTACCGATACCGATAATACCGAAACCGAAAACCTCTAAATTTGTATACCGATACCGAATACCGAATACCCTCGGTTCGGTATCGGTTCGGTACGGGATCGGTATTTTTTCGGTTCGAAATCGGTTTTCGGGGCCGTATGCTCATCCCTAGTTTGAAAGACCAGTTTTGGTTTGGTTTGACTTCGGTTCGTGAACCAATTCTTGCTCGCACTTTTATTTAAAAAAATAAAAAGCAACACAATTTTTATTTTTACATAAAGTTCAACTTTTATTGATTCTTACAATTTTTTTAGGTGTATGGGTATATATTATATATATATATATATATAGGATTTGGTTCAAATGAGAACCTTTCCCCAAATTGAGAACTGAGAGAACCATTCTGGGCCACACATTTCTCTAAGGCAAAAATTTTTTTTTTTTTTTTTTTTTTTTTTTGCAAAAATCGCTGCTTTATATGTAAGAAAAAAAATTTTTTTATTTTTTTTGTATTTTTTTTTCAGTATACACATGTGTATAATTGCATTATACACATATGTATAATGCAATATACACATATGTATAACTGAAATATACACATATGTATAGCTGAAAATGCTATATACACATATGTATAATTGCTATATACACATATGTATAAATGAAAAAAAAATTCAAAAAAAATAAAAAAAAAAATTTTCCTTGCATAAAAATGTGCGATTAAAGCAAAAAAAAAAAAAAAAAAAAAAAAAAAAAAAAATTTTTTTTGCCTTTATATGAAATGTGTGGCCTAGAATGGTTCTCTCAGTTCTCAAATAGGGGTTGGTTCTCTTAGGATCCCTACCCTATATATATATATATATATAGGGTAAGGTTATATAGAAAACCTTAAATATTTGAGAAAACTTTATAAACTCTACCACAACCATTGATCAAGCATGATCAATGGTTGTGGTTAATGGTCCCACCTTTTGATTAAATCAATGACACTTTTATTATATTATAATACAATAAGGGTAGATAGGGTATTTGGCTCATGCATTGGGTTTGGGGTATGTCATATCAATTACATCTCTCTCTCTCTTAATAGATCTGTCTTTTTCTCTCTCTCTTTATATTTGAGTTTCAATTTCAAACCCATTATCCCTCATCCTCTCTCTCATCTAAATCATAGATTACATATTTGTATTCATGGTTAAAATAGTTCATATATAAATTCCAGATCTTCGATGGTATGGGTTTAAAACACAGATCAGAGATGGTGGTGGTTCCGTCATGAACCCCGATGACGCTGATGATAGTGCTTTAGAACACATGTCAGAGTTCCGACGAAAATCCTTTACCAGCGTGCCACCTCCTTCAAACTGGTTTGTGCTTTGTTCTTCCTTTATGTAGTTAATTTTTAGTTTATATCGATAAATCATAGTGTCTAATTCCCGGTTTGGGTTTTCTTTATGTGTTTTTTTATTCTTTTTGTCAATGTTAAAAAGATTAATTAGATGTTTTACTGTTATTTTGGTTAATGTTGCAAATCTGGTGTTACAAATTAGTATTTAAATTTTTTTGATGTAGTTGATACAATTTATTCAAAAATCTCCTTTGGTGGTTATTTATGAGATGATGTTTTCTGTTTGTCCATGTTAAAAATAGTAGGTGACTGGTTGTCTTTGTAAATGTTGTAGCGTTGTTGATAAAATTCGTATAGAAATGTATAAATTTGTAACATATGTTATGATAGGTAATATTTGCATAATTCGTGTTTCATATGTCAACCCATGTTCAAAACTCATATGGGATTCTAATTATGGGTCACCTTGTCCATTCACAATGTTTATTCAATGTTTCACATGTTACAGATTTTGGTTGGTGAATACTTTTCAAGTTTATAACATATGTTATGAATAGTAATCTTCGTCAACCGCCTGCATTTTATTAAGTGGTAACCCAGTTCCCATGGATGCTTTACCATAAAGATTGTGACAAGAAGAAGAGGATGAGCAAGTTCGCTAGTAACATGAGAGCCGCGCTGCCTGTGTATCAAAACAACGTTGGTTTTATGAAATATGACCTTTTTTATCATATAGAACGTTGATTTTATTATTCTGTGTTTTGGTAACACATGCATGTCGTGTGTAAGATTTGGTAACATATGTATTAGTAACTTGTTAACATATGTATGGTTGATGATCAAACTTATGGTAGGTGATATATGTATTAGTACACTGATTTTAAGAAATATAACCTTGTCTTTTTTACCATATGCATGTCTTGTGTAAGATTTGGTAACATATGCGTGTCTTTTCCCAGCATGTTAACATATGCATTGTGACTTGTATTGGATATCACAAATATGACATACTTGGAAATGGTGATAAAAAAGAAACATTAAGACTACACCCTCCTGCCCCTTTACTAACATACGCATTGTGACCTGTGTGTTTGCTAACATATGCATCGTGACCTGTGTATGTTTTGGTAACATGTGTTGGTAGCTTGGGAAAACGTCATTTCCTTTAGGTAGGACAAGTTTAGTTTGATAAGGATCTCATGTTTTAGTTACCTAACAACCATATGTATGTCTTTTAGAAACCTACTAACATATATATGTCTTTTGTCGGATACACGACCAAAAAATTTAAGTTACATGGATCTCTATATGTATGTCTTTTAGAAACCTACTAACGTATATGCGTGATAACAAAAACAAAGTACATGGATCTCCAAATTTGAATCTGTTCAAAAGTAAAAAACTTAAAATTTATCGAACAGCTGGGAAATAAGGTCAACTTAACACATGTTATATATTGAAGTAGAAATGAGTTAAACTCAAATAATTTCTAGATTTAACATGTGTTAGATATTGAATTAGTAAATGAGTTAAACTCAAATAATTATCACGTTAATTTGTGAACATCATATTAGTAACGTATGCCACATGAGCCCTTTAAGCCATGTTAGAATCCTTAAACACATATTAACACATCACTAACATGTTAAAAAAAAACATTAAGACTACACCTTCATGCCCCTTTACTAACACATGCATTGTGACCTGTGTGTTTGCTAACATATGCATTGTGACCTGTGTATGTTTTGGTAACATGTGTTGGTAGCTTGAGAAAACGTCAAGATTGGTTTTATAAAGGATCTCATGTTTTAGTTACCTAACGACCATATGTATGTCTTTTAGAAACCTACTAACGTATATATGTGGGACAAGTTTGGTTTGATAAGGATCTCATGTTTTATTTACCTAACAACCATATATATGTCTTTTAGAAACCTACTAACGTATATATGTCTTTTTTTGGATACACGACCTAAAAATTTAAGCTACATGGATCTCCATATGTATGTATTCTAGAAACAAACTAAAGTATATATGTGGTAACAAAAACAAAGTACATGGATCTCCAAATTTGAATCTATTCAAAAGTAAAAAACTTAGAAAGGTAAACATAATTATTTATGAATGATAAAAAACTATCCTAACAACATAAAAAAATCTTGCTATGCTTCGTTCTTGGCACCCATCTTCATCTTTTACACAAACATCTCTTCACCTACAAAAAGGATAACACGTGTTAGTTGGGCATATATTAACATGTGTTACCATCACCAACACATGTTAACTGAACCCTAAAAACATGTCAATTGGGATAGATTCATCAGTAGGCACCAATGTAAACATGTGTTAGCATCATTAACACATGTTAATTGAACCATGGACACATCAGTAAGCATTAATACAATAAATCAAAACCTTCACACAGAATAACATATATACAAGAAATATAAAGTAAAAATTAGTAGAGAAATTCATCAGTGACACATGTTAATTGAACCCTAAACATATGTCAACTTGAATAAATTCATCAGTAGGCACCATATACACCCTTTTTAGTATCACTAACACATGTTAATTAAACCCTAACACATGTCAGTTGGGATAGATTCATCGTAGGCACCAATACAAACATGTGCTAGAATCACTAACATGTGCTAATTAAACCCTGACACATCAGTAAGCACCAATACAAAAAATCAAAACCTTCACACAGAATAAACATATACATAAGAAATAAAAAGTAAAATTATTAGAGAAAAATCAAAAGATAAACCTAGAAAATAAAAACACATTTGCTATCTAACACATGTTAATTGAACCCTTACACATGTTAATTGGGATAGATTCAACTCCTAATTTATAACTAAAAGACCTTAAAACAAAAAATATGCAATACAAACACATTATCCCAATTCAAAAAATATGATCTTTTTAACATCCAATCTAACATAAACAATCCGAAAAAAAATCCAAAACTCAATTCACCCACCTAATCCTAATCATCATAAAATCACTCAAACCAAAAAGCTCCAACTTAACAAACCCATAAAATAATAATAATAATAATAATAATAATAATAATAATAATAATAATATTAATAACTAAAATAATAAAAAAGGGTTTTCAAATTAAAATATGAACAAAAGTTAATAAACCCATATTTGGAATCTCATCACACACCTTAAAATATACATCACATAATGGAAAAAAAGAAAAAAACTGACTTCAACTTACTTAAATATCCAAAACATATGAACAAAAGTTACCTTCATGTTGAGGAACCACAGATACAGAAGATCTAAATATGAGCAAGTTCAACTACATGAAACACATCAAGAACCACGGTTTCAGATCTGTGCTCCACATCCCTCTGCGTCACCATCCCCGTCGCTATCATCAACATCTCTACCACCGGGATCGACCTCCACATCTTCAACTTAATTAAAAAAGACAAAGCTCTAATGGAGTTTTTAGAGAGAGAAAGATAGAGGGAGGGGAGAAGAGAGATGGGAGAAGAATCACATTTTGAAAACTATGAGAGAGAGAGAGGATGATGGTGGTTTATGGGGATTAGAACTAATCTCTCTCCATCAAATCAATCTTAATAATATCTTCCCTACAAAATTACCTTTATAACCTTGCTAATATAATAATATGAAGATGCTTAGTGGTGATGTGGATGAACCATAGCCACTCATTGGGTTTACTAGAGTTTACTCAATTTAAGTGGGTTTTCTACCAATACTTCCCCTATTATATATATATATATATATATAGGGGAAGTATTGGTAGAAAACCCTAAATATTTGAGTAAACTCTGGAAACTCTGACTTCCCGAGCTTTTTTTTTTTGAAAAAATTAAGGCATGTAATATACATGTTTTTAAGAGTTTTGAGCCAAAAAAATCAAAAAAGCGCCGAAGGGTTTTTTTTTAAAAAATAAAAACAAGTTGTGCATCATAACATATGTTAGCTTATTTTTTCCTGGTAACATATGTTATGATGAAAATTTATTTATTTTTTTAAAAAAAAACTCTTCGGCGCTTTTTTTGATTTTTTTGGCTCAAAACTCTTAAAAACATGTATATTACATGCCCTAATTTTTTCAAAAAAAAAAAAAGCTCGGGAAGTCAGAGTTTCCAGAGTTTACTCAAATATTTAGGGTTTTCTACCAATCCTTACCATATATATATATATATATATATATATATATATATATATTCAATTTTGTAATAAAAATACCGGTTTTATCCAAACTGGTTCGGGTCGGGTTTAAGTTTTGGAGATGGGGAATCGATTAGGGACATGCAGTTAGGGGGTGGTGTTGGCTGCGTGGAGGGCTTCACGTCCCCTTTCAACGCCCCCACACCGTGTAGTCTTAATTTAATGAAAATAAGTCGTTATACGAATATTGCCAGGGTTTAAATATCGGCACGATTTGGTTCGAGATGCATTGGTAGACATCCTTAGAAGAGCGGGGATCTCCACAAGGAAAGAGGTGTCAGTTAATTTTCTCACAGACCCCGCGGAGGGGAGGTCCACCTTGCACCCAGCAGACATCTTGGTTTTTGGTTAGGAAGGTGGGAACCTTGCGTGTGTTGATCTTACCAGGGTGCCCCCTAGTTGCGCTTCGGGATAGTGGGTTTGTGGTCGGGCAAGCGGTCATGAGAGCTGAATCCAAGAAAGTGGAAAAGCACGCTAAAGCATGTGAGGACAATCAGCATGTTTTCGTTCCCTTGGCCTTCGACACGTTCTGTTCCTTGGCACCGGAGGCGGTGCGGTTTTTCGCTCGGGTTCAACGAGTAGTGCATAGCAACTTTTCCACCCCCAGGGCGGGGGCTTGTTTTTAGCAGATTGAGATTTTCCATTCAGAAATAGGTGGCGGCGCAACTTGTTGCCCGCTTACCTACCACCCTTATGTAATTTACCCTTTCACAAGACTTGTTACTAATAAAAAAATAAATAAATACTGTTTGAGTTATTCTTTAACATTGGGATAAAAAAAATCACCATACACAATCCATATTTCACTTTAATTCACTGCACATCAATTAAAATGTTTGGATCATGAAGCGTAGCAATGATTATTACAATTGTTATCATCTATATATATATTGATTTTGGTAATGTTTAAAAGTAATGAAAGGTAATGAACATGATAATAACAATAACTCTTGGGTGGAATAATCAGATATATGATGATTGATAGTGGGTGTAGGGCTGTCCAAAAAGCTCGTGGCTCGGAGCTCGCTCGGATTTAGCTCGAAAAAAGCTCGCTCGATATGGCTCGGTTTGAAACTAAGCCGAGCTGGCTCGGATCGGTTAGAAAGTGAGCCTAGCTCGGCTCGGTTCGTAACGAGCCGAGCTGACTCAGTTTGGCTCGAATAATTCTAATTTTTAATATATATTTTTTTATATACATATAACATACTATAAAAATGTTAAAAAAGATGAGGAATATATTACATATTTAATATTTTGTAATAGTAGCATGGATATTCTGTGCTTGACATTGACGTTACAGCTAATCAAGTTATTTAAATAAACTGAATATTGCTTTTGATCCAAGTACTCAAGTTAATTCGTATGTTGATGAACTTATACTGTATTCCGTTATAATTTAAGACTCATTTTGTATTTGATTGAACTTGATTTTAGCTTGTAATGTATTAGGTTAAACTTATTTTAAATGTGTTATTTTTAACTATTGAATAATATTTTAGACTATTGAATTTTGAAAGACATTTTTCTTTTTTCTTTTTAAATTCGAGCCAAACCAAGCCGAGCCGAGTCGGCTCGGTTTAAAACCAAGCCGAGCTTGAGCTTTGATTTTCAGCTCGGTTTCAAATCCGAGCCGAGCCGAGCCAGCTCGGTTTATAACCAAGCCGAGCGCGAGCTTGACCTGGCTCGGCTCGGTTCGGCTCATGAACAGCCCTAAGTGGGTGTAGATAAGAGTGTGAAGGATTGTGTACTGTTTAGTGAATATGAACCGAATGAAATCAAAAGATTAATAAAAGAATACAGGGAATGGTTAAGAAAATATTGTAGATTTCTCACTTATAGTCTTAGGCTGTGATGTGAGGTGTGGTACCGTCGGGGAGGAGTCACCGGTGTCACCTTATCACTGTAAACAGAAGAGAGAGATAGAGAGAACAGCTCGGGGAGGAGGGGGAAATTTCCCCATTTGCACCGAAATTCCAGAGAGGGGCGGTGTTCCCCGACGGAGGAATTGCCACGTCGGCTCCCCGTCTCCCACACCCCTCCGTCTATACATTCAAATGGCAGTTTGTTTGGCCCCAGTTTCAATCGTCACAACCGTTAGATATGTCGGTTGACCCATAACTGCCATTAACAACCATTGTTACCTAATTAATCTTAATCCTACGAAGTTTAAAGTACGATGAATAAGTGTTACCTAAAGGTCCCATAAATAAACCAAACCAAAAAGTTCCAAGCAATGAACATAAGCTAAAAATTATGTTTTTTTATATGCAAATGTATAACTAATACGAAGAAGATTCATTGGTATCCCGCTTATAGTTGCCATATAACTTGAGTCGATCACCCTTTTCTAACATCTTCTCTACATCTTCGAACTGCAGCCCTTTGGTCTCGGGTACTAGAATGCATATAGCTATGAGTCCCAAGGCCGAAAAACCCGCAAACAGAAGAAATGTTCCAGCAGTCCCTAATGTCTCCGTTAGAGTTAGGAAAGTCTGACTCACGATTAGATTCGCGGTCCAGTTAGCAACTGCTGCGGTCCCACCACCAAACCCACGGTATCTTAACGGGTATATCTCCGAGTTCACGATCCAAGGCACGGTTCCCATCCCAGGTGCATAGGAGATTATATACATTGCCATAAGTAATACTGCAAAAAAACCAAACTTGCTTGGACAACCTTGGGTGTACCAACTTCTATGTTCTGCTTGACAACTTCCTCGTGTCGCGCCATCAAGAGCCAAACAGGCGCCCGCGTTGTACTGTTTAATGCATTGTCCCAAAATGTTAGTGAATTATGGGTTATATAATAAGTTAATAACTTAATCTTTTTAAAAATGTGACTTACTTTGTTTGCTCTATTTGCACAAAATGCACAACTTGTGGAGGCTTTCAAGCAAGTCATGCAGTTCCAGGATGAAGGGTTGGGAGCCGAACTGAAAGCGGCACAAGTAGAGTTGACTCCAAAATTATTAGACTCGAGAAGGCTCACAGGAGGAGCATGATTCGAGGCTTGAAAAAACATAAACGATAAAACAACGAGACATATAATGATTCCAAACATTGAAATGATCATGAATCTCCGCCTCCCACACCTGTCAACGAATAACATGCTAATAATCGTGCCAGCAGCGTTGAGGCCTGAAGTGATCAACGACAGAGCTAAAGCTGTTTTGTTGGAAGCGTATCCGGCTAGTTGTACAATAGTTGGGCTGTAGTACAATACAGCATTGATTCCAACAAACTGCTGCGCGACTTGAACTGTAATGCCTGCGTAGAGTCCCCTGCGCACAACCTTGTTTCCCCATGCGTTCTTAATTTTCGAAAAGATTCCATATTCCATGGATTCTTCGGCGTGCTTTTCCTCTTCAACGGATTGTTGCAATGCCTTCATTTCGTTTTCAACTTCGTCGGCTGGATAGATCTTTTCCAAGATCTGTCTTGCTTCATTCACTTTATTTTGTCTATAAAGCCATCTTGGCGACTCTGGTAGAGACCACATCAAGATAAACTGTATCATCGGCGGAATTGCAGCAACTCCAAGCATCCAACGCCACGTAAAACGCGTCTACAAAACAACAAACAACATGATCTTTAGCAAAAAAAACTACAAATCTGTCAAATAACCAACAACATTGCGCAGAACTTTACCCTGGTAAATGCTAAATTAATAAGGTAGGATAAAAACTGTCCTCCAGTTATGAGTAAACCATTTGTGCTCACGAGTGCGCCTCTAATTCTTGCAGGAGAAGCTTCAGAGATGTATAAAGGTGCAGTCATTGAAGCCATGCCAACACCCAAACCAACAAACAGTCTGCCAATGATTATGACCCATGGGGTTGGAGCAAAAGCCATAATAATTGCACCAAACCAGAACAAAACATCTGCAGACATGATTGACTTTTTCCGCCCAAATTTATCGTTCATCCATCCACCAAGTGCGGCGCCAAATATAGCTCCGGCTACGGCCGTGCTAACAATCATTTCCTACAAAAAAAAAAAATATATGTTTTCTTATATGCAAATCTTACATATGTCAAATAGTAGTTCTGACCCCGACCCATTCTGACCCAAACCTGTCTTTACCCGTTACCCACGATCCAACCCGCATGTTTTGCTGGGCCCGTTCTGACAGTTACACATTTTTTGTCTGACCCAAACCAAAATCATCATTTTTTTTAGAACTATCTGCTATGACCCAAACCTGTCTTGACTTGTTACGCCACCCAACCTGACCCGTCCGTTTTGTTAGACCCATTATGACCCTTAACATATTTTTTTTTTTGTCAAACTCGTTTTAACCTGTTACCCCACCAACCCGCCCGTTTTAACAGGTATAGATTAAACTAACCTGCAACCATGTATGCTTCTGAACTTGTTTAAAATCATCCCGGATGTATAACAACGCACCCGAAATAACACCTGTTTAGGATTAAATTAATCAAAACAAATACAGCCAAAAACATGACAATTAAACAAGAACACAAACAAAAAATCCACCTGTATCATATCCAAATAAGAGGCCTCCTATTCCAGCACTCATGGCAAGCCTCATTATGTAAGGTGCACGCCACACTGTCTTATAGCATTCAGTGAACTCGGTTTTATCCGGGTTAACCACACCGCCTTCCATCACCATCGAGTTGACGAAAATTCACAATAATATTTACCTGCAATCAAGCAGTGTTGAAAATCTTGATTTCAATACAATGTAGAAGTAATGTTGTTTAGCAGATTATCTATTGATACTTGATTTTGGATCAGGATGAAATTAATTATGAGTGATATTAGGAGTTATATGATAATAAGATTCGAAATTTTAGCTAAATCTGTTGCTTATGTAACACTATTAAATAAAAAAATAAAAAAATTTTAAGTACCTTTTAATATAGACTAGTATTTTACTCGCGACACGCGACGGCACACCACTGATAAAACTGTATGTTAGACACGTGTTATATGCCGTGAATACGCGCGTTGCGGCACGTTAAACCGGATCTTCATGCAATCATACAAAGTTTACCACAATAACCATATTCAAATCAAAATGAAACTAAGAAGAAAATTTAATGTTTTCATTTTCTGAGCGGTTAGTTTGATACTTTTTTGGCCGGTCTTACCAGCTTTTTGGGTGGTTTTGAAAGCTTTTTTTCTGTGCGTTTGGCCTTTTTGGGCGATTTAGGCATTGATCTCACCGTTGAGATGAGCGATGTAGAGACGTGGAGACAAATGAGCCGCGAGATAGCTACGGTGGATACGCTCTCACAAACCGACATTCCTTTTTAATATATAATAATAATTTAGATGTTTAAGATGTTTTTCCACCGTCCTGACTACTTAGCTCAACTGGTTGATAGACATCGCAATGAAGAGTTTGAACGGATTTTACCCGGGTTCGACTCCAAGCGGGGTCAAGGGAATTGGCCTAAGTACCCGAGGACTCGGAGATCGTTTCGTTGGCCGTTAAAAAAAAAGATGTTTTTCCAGCAAAGTTTGTTTTTGAATGTTGCATATTATTTTGTTTAGTTGGAATTTTATCCTTAAAATCAAAATAAATATTATCACAACATGTGAAATCTCATCTTATCAAATATTAGACGAGCAATGCAGATTTCAATTTAATGATCAATGGTTTTTTTTTTTTTGGTAACTATTAAAGCCTATGTCGAATTTAATATACATGTCTCACTAAACTTGAGAAGAAAGAATAATATAAGATGAATTTGTAACTTACGATCAAGAATTAACTTCAACCTTCAAACTTGATAGCCAATATGTGATAGTTCTAATGGTTTGTTTGGTTTCAACAATTACATTACAAGAAATAATAAAGGTGTTCTATTTATATGTAATATATATGGATAAGTATCATGTTTCAGAACATGAGAAGGATTCTTAGGCTTCTGATAATCATCAATATAATTACGTGTGAACATGTAATTCAATTTACCTATATTTGTTTAAAAAACAATTGGGGTAACTTTGCTAAATAGTAAGTTAGTAACATAGTTTTATGAGTGTTCTAATTAAGTCACTCCTAAAAAAAAATGTTCCAATTAGGTAACTAAAATCACTCCTAAAAAAATGTTCTAATCATAGATAATTTATCCATTTAAAAGGTAATCAATTCTTATTAAACAATTTTTTTCCACAATTTCCATAATTACAAAAATAAAAAAATTAAAAATATAAACATTTTTAAAATTTTCGCATTTTTTTAAATATTCAAAATTTTTATTCAACATTTTTTCCCAATTATATTAATCAACTTTACTTTAATGTTCTAATCAGGTCACTGAAGTTTACTTTAATGTTCCAATCATAGATATTATATCTGCTATTCAGGTAAACTATATAGGATTAGAACATAAAATAAACTTTAATGACTTAATTAGAACAAATATTTTTATGAGTGATCTAATTAGAACACTAGTAAAACTTGATTACTATTCTATAAAATATTCCAAAAGGATTAGTAGAATTCCTAACAACTTTAGAAAGTATTGAAGATTTTATGTAATATGGTGCATTTGATTAATATCAATTTACCTATATTTGTTTGAAAAACAATTAGTAGAATTTCTAACAACTTTAGAAAGTATTGAAGATTTTATGTAATGTGATGCATTTAATTAATATGGCAGTAGTTATTGTTTGTAGGAATTGGTTTAAATGAAAATCTTTTGTCAAATTAAGAACTGAAAAACATTTTGGATCACACATTTTCTCTAAGGCAAAAAAAAAAATTTTGCTTAATCGCTGCTTTTTATACAGGAAATAATTTTTTAAATTTTTTTTTTCTAATATACACATGTGTATAACTGAAATATACACATATGTATAACTGAAAATATAATATACACATATGTATAAATGAAAAAAATAAAAAAATTCCCGTGTATAAAAATGTGCGATTAAGCAAAAAAAAATGTTTTTTGCCTTTATAGAAATGTGTGGTCCAGAATGGTTCTCTCAATTATCAAATAGGGGTTGATTTTCTTAGAATCTCTACCATTGTTTGTAAACTTACCTAAAAGAATATTAGTTAATCCATGTAATACGATTATTATAGGATATTATTAATTAAATGTTTTGCAATATGATATAAAAAGACATTAAATTTGGTATTGGTTTTTTTTATTAAACGGTGAAGCTGGATCACTGACAAACGAGTTGAGTATCATCGTGTCATCAACGGAACCACCTGATCACATCCATCTCCACAAGGCAATAATGCCTATACCCAATTCAGGTGAAACCCGATAAAATCTGGGAAAACCTCCTTGTGAGAATCGAATCCAATACCAAATAATCAGTGGCGAACTTGAAAATTTGGAACGGGGGGTCGGAAGTCAACGGTCACGGGACGGGACCTAATTTTTTTTTTCTGTAGCTATGGTTCGGGTGATATGTCCAGGTTGGTGATTCGATCCAGGTCGAGTCAAACATTAAATATAATAAATAAATATCAAAGTTATAAGCATTGTTTAACAAACAATTCAACAAAGACACTAAAACATTAAAAAGGAGACACATGGTTGGTACCTAGATGAAGAATTACAGTTCAGCCCATCGACCTTTAATATTTTTGAATTCTTCAATTATTGATAGGGTTGCAAACGAGCCGAGCTAAGCCCGAACTTGACCAGGCTCGAGCTCGAAAAACTTATGGGAGCTACAGTTTGGCTCGTTTACTATTCATTAGTTAATATTTTAAATAAAAATAATATAAATAACAGGCTCGGAACTCGATAAATGAAGTTTGACTCGGACTCGTTTAGTAAACAAGCTTAAATGAGGGGGTAAATATTGTTAAATATTAATAAACCTAATATTACACTAAGGCTCAATAAGGCTCGACGAGCCTGTCGAGGTTCACATGCTAGGCTGAGCTCGGGCTCGATTAGTAAACGAGCTTTGTTTTAAGCTCAAGCTCGGGCTCAATAAGGCTTGGCTTGGCTCGACTCGTTTCGAGCTTTTTACCAAGCCTAGCTCGAGTATCTAAGAGATAACAACTGCATCACTATCCCGCTCAAGTAGTTGTTGGGCTTAGGACTTTAGGATTTGAGCTTTATATTTACTTTGTTTTGGGCTTAAGTTTTAGTTTATATAAATATTTTTTTAAAACGAACGGTCAAAACCGTATATACCCAAAAAATTCCATACGAAGACTATATACTCGAAACTTTTGAGGAAAAATTCGAGAGGGAGGAGGGTTGGTTGGCCCTCCCTGCCCCTGCAAATAATCCTTAAGCCTTATCAGAATCCCAATAGCTAGGTTATAATGCGATGGACTATTAAAATGGGTTGACAAAGTACCAATAAAATGGGATAGGGACTTTGCACTGTTGCACATGTCTTTCGTCCATTAATCATATTTCACCAGAAAAATGTGTATTTAATTAAATCGCAATTAAATATATACCGATTGGTGATGAAGCGGGCCATAGGATGATGGTGGCCCATTACTTGATTTTGCTTTCCTACGTGGGTTTGCCATCATCTTGCTGTTTATAATTCTTTTTTAATTATTTAGTAAGTAGTAACCTAACTAAAAAAATATTTTACTACTAAATTAATTCCTTTTACCCTTTATAATTCTTTATATTTCTTTTACATAACTAACCCGTCGATCAACCCATCTCCGTCTTCGTCGTCCCCATCTCTCGTATCTTTGTATTGTGCGGGAGATTAGGTGTGGGTGTAAGATAATATGTAGATGAGGTGTCCTCTCTATCAAACGGTTGTGGACAACAAAACACGCGTGAAGGACGATTAAGAAAGCACGTGGACCAACTAGAAGAGGTCACTATTCATTACGTTGGTTTGTTAACATATAGGGTAATTAAAAATATACCTCCTTTCAAATTAATAGTGGTGTAAGGAATAATCTAATAAGTTGTTATGTTTAATTAACTATTGTATGTAAATTAATTAACTAGGTTAGAACAGTTGTATTAAATAGGTTGAATAAAAAAATAGCTAGTATCGTTTAGGGATTATAAAACAATACTTTGAGTTATGATATGACTGAAACTACGCACAACTTTTTTCTTTTTTTCTTGTTTTTTTTTTTGAAAATTGACTTTTATTAACCAAAAAAAATGACCAAATATCTCCAAGACGAAGATAGAGGGCCGAAAACCAAAATAAGCAGTATATTAAATTAAATAAGCAATAATATTTAAAAGATGTGAGTGAAATTAATTAGCTTCTTAAATTACAAAATAAAATAGAATACGAAAAAAGTAAAAACAACGGCAGGAAAAAAATTTAGTCTCATAGAATTGTGACGCGTGACACAACAATTAACTATTTACAGGTATAGATTTGAATTAGGAAAGCATACATAGTTGATAACTTAAAATAGATAAATAAAGTAAATATAAGGACACAATTATGTAATAGGATCCCACTGAACCACCGAAACACACGCACACTTACAAAAAGGATTATCATAAGACATGGTTGTCTAGCTAATGGCATAAACTACCATTGATTTTTGGGCACAAAGTAACTTTAAGGGCTATTTGTTAAAGTTTTGACAACATGGTTTCTTCTTTTTGCTTTTCTTTTCTATATCAATAATTAGATGTATCAAAATCAAATTTCAACATCATTAACATTAAAATTTCAATGATGATTATGCTTGCTGGATTGTCAAAAGGTTTTTGAGATGTCTTGTTAGTGATGTGTATATATATTGTTTATTTGTTTTCCTTTTCTTTTTCTTCCATGTAACTCTCCCTTCTAAGATAAGAAAACATTTATAAATTATAATTTGTCTGGTATTATTAAATGAATGCTATGTTGGATGTTTCAGGAACCCATTAAGGATGTCTAGAAGGGTAAGAGCAGCCTATTGTAGATGTCCCTTTTGAGTTTTGACCCATGATGTTTCCCTAATCTTAAGAGCTCTATTTCACAACATGTATTTTTTACGTGTATATGTTTTTTGCTCGTCTGATCGAATGTTTTCAACAACACAAAATGTATGAATATACTCAGATTTTTGTCTTGAATGGTTACACAATATCATTATAAAATACAAAAGCCCAATTCTTCATAATCAAACATTTAAGCAAATAAACTTGGTTAGCAACTTTGTTGCCGAACTAAGCTAAAAGTATGTGGTCAAATTTGGTGAACATGTAGGCTGTACGTAGCCCAAACAATTCCACAACTATGACTTTTAAAGGGCAAATGAAAAACGTTTATAGGGTAGTTGGTAAACCTTATGTTTTACATTTACACAACTGAATGTAAAACTAAAAACCTGAAAAAAGGCAACAAAATTTTTAAAAAACTAGCGATGTTTGGATGTATGTATTTAAAATGATCATATGGTATCGTATATATTAATAATAAAATATCTTACATCTATCATGTTTTGCTTGAAGTTTCAGTAAAAAGATGATTAAATACAAAGTATAGTTTTATATAGGAAAAATGGAAATAAATAATCCCAACTATTGACTATTGGCCAATAACAGTCTCAACTACGAAAATCACCAATATTGGTCCCAACTTTTGACATATTGGAAACCAATGGACCCAAACTAACGGAGGCTAACTCCGTTAGTGTGATGCTGACGTGGCATGCTTAGGTGGCAAGATGATCCTATGTGGCATGCCACGTCAGCATCACACTTACGGAGGCTAACTCCGTTAGTTTGGGTCCGTTGGTTTCCAATATGTCGAAAGTTGGGACCAATATTGGTGATTTTCGTAGTTGAGATTGTTATTGGCCAATAGTTAATAGTTGAGATTATTTATTTCCATTTTTCCTTTTATATACATGTGTTTACTCTTTTGTTACTTCAGAAATCAACACAACTGATACGAAACTTATTTTTAGCACGAGACAATGAATATAACTTATTGGATGGATTAGAATAGCAAAATGGCTGGTTCTATATATATCAAATGGTTATAAAAGAACATTGATTTCTGCAATCTAAGTTCAAAACCTCTAAGTTACTATAAAACGATCAATTATTTTGTACAAGCCTATCGATCTACCAAACAATGATATCATCATCATCATCATACTCAGTTTATCTCACCTATAGCAAAGCTAAGGTAGGGTCTGAGGGGGGTAAGATGTAGACAGCCTTACCTCTATCCCTAAGAATAGAGAGGTTGCTTCCAGTGAGACCCCCGGCTCGATGTGGTTTGGTATCAAGCCTTGGACATAAGGCACAAAACACTTAGCAATCGGGACAAACCCGGTCGGTGCATGTACCCTTTGTCTTTTGGCTATCAACGCCACCACATGATGCATGATTAACCGTCCGTCATTTTTAACGTTATTTTCACGAAATTAGTAAAATAACGTTAAAACTAGTGCAACTTTACTTTTGCCCCCCGAGGGCCACACATATATACATTATATGCGCACACCGTGAGTGGGGCGTACCGCATACCAAACAATGATATACTAGTTAATTTAAGTGCCCACAACTTTTTATACAGAACAAGTCAATTTGTTTGTTATAACCACAAAAATCAAAAAGTTTAAACTAGTTGCTAAAGCTAGTCAAAAAGTAAATGCGAAGGGGTAGCACATACAAATATACAATTTGAGAAAGTTGTGGGCTGATTGCTGATATGTTGGTATATAATATTTTTTTTAGCAAGTGTAATACTTTATATATCTTTTTTTTGAGAATTGAACTTCATTAAAACCACCAAAAACCAACGCCTAACTCCAAGACGGAGCATGACGCCGAAAACCAAACAAATACATCACAATCTATTACGTTACATCAAATAAACACCAACGATGCCAATTCACTACCCCCTCTTTAAACCTATGTTTGTACCAAAGAAAACCCAAAGACTTGATCTCCGCCACCAAGCCCACCACGTTAGAGTCCTTACTATTGAAAATCTTGTCATTCCTCGCTCTCCAAAGACTCCAACAAGTGATGATAATGATACCTTGAATAATAGATCTCTTGACGCCCGACACACCACAATGATCATGCATGTTGACCAAATCCGTGACATGAAACACAAACGGCCTAGGAATGTTACACCAAGACACGATTGCGTTCCACACCCCCGTCGCCAAAACGCACCCCGTAAGAACATGCTCTAACGACTCCCCACATTCTTCACACCAAACGCACAATTGGTTCTCGATGACAATGTTTCTACGCGCCAACGCCAACTTGGTCGGGAGACGGTCTAAGAACGCACGCCACATGAAGATATTGCATTTGGTAGGTACCCATGGACTCCACCGAAAACCGAACACCTGGACATTGTTAATCGGCCCGCTAAACCACCGTTTTACTGCTGCTACTTCAAACTCCTTATCCGGCCCATTAGACCAAGCCCACTTGTCTTCAAACCCATCAAGCGTGACTGGTTGCAGCAAGGATTCAAGCAAAGATTTTTCAGCTAACTCTTCGGCACTATTAGGAGCTCTAGACCACTCCCAACAAATGGTCCGAACACCCCCAACGATCTTCAGCCTAGAAGACACCAACACTCTTTTCCTCTTCTCCAAGTCAAACAAGACAGGAAAGCTCTCTCTAAGAGTGTCGTTCCCCACCCACAAGTCAAGCCAAAACCGGATTTGCAAACCATTTCCAGGGATACCGCGAATAACTCCATTTAGACCCCTACCATTGACTTTCAACTTGTTCCAAAAAGAAGCGCAATTTTTCCACACACCTGGGAACGCGTTATTACAAGGCACCATACCCCAACTCCGCGACGACCCATGAATAGAAAAAATCACTCTTCTCCATAAGGCACTAGAATCATTAAGGAATCTCCAAAGCCACTTCACTAACATAGCATTATTATTAACCTCAAGAGGTGTTATTCCCAAACCCCCATCTTTGATTCTTTTGTTACATCCTCCCAAGCCACCCACGACATTTTACGAACCTCATCCGAACCACCCCATAGGAAACGCCTCATCAACCTTCAAGATCACCTACAACCTTCTTAGGAGCCTTATAGAGAGAAAAGTAATAAGTCGGTAAGCTATCCAACACCGATTTAATCAACGTTAAACGGCCCGCGATAGAAAGATTATTAGCTTTCCATTTCGATAAGCGCCTTTTAAAAGTAGCAACAACTGGATCCCAATTCTTTACGCGGTTCATATTAGCCCCTACACTTATGCCCAAGTATGTAAAAGGTAAAGTACCTTTTTTACACCCGAACTCCTCGGCCACTGCAGAAATCTCGTCATCACTAACACCCACACCATAAAGTACCGATTTATGAAGATTAATCTTCAAACCTGAGCACATATAAAAAATACGAAGAATGCGTCTCATGTTAGAAAAATTAAAAGAAGACCACTCCCCCCATAATCATAGCATCATCGGCGTAAAGAAGATGAGACACGGTTGGCCCGGTATTAGGAAGTTTGACCCCATGAAAAGCACCTATGTTACACGCCTGCTTCAACATTCCCGAGAATGCCTCCATAAGAATAATAAATAAAAATGGTGATAACGGGTCGCCCTGACGGATGCCTTTCTGACAACCAAACTCAAAAGTAGGCGACCGTTCACCAAAACAGCAGCTCTAGAAGACTGAAGAATGCCCCGAACCCACTCGCACCAGGCGTCGGGAAACCCCATCTGCGCCATGACATCCAACAAAAAAAACCCAATTCACATTGTCGTATGCCTTGTCAAAGTCAATTTTAAATAGAAAAATTTTCCTGTCCCTCTTCTTGGCCCAAGTAATAACCTCATTAGTTATTAAAGGACCATCTAGAATATATCTGCCGGACAGAAAAGCTGACTGAATTTTCTGACACTAAACCACCCAAAACCATCTTTAGCCGATTGGCCAACACCTTTGAGACCACTTTAATGATACATCCAATTAAACTGATAGGTCTAAAATCACCCAAATTCACCGGGCCGCTAACCTTCGGAATCAAAGTAATAAACGACGACCCAACCCCCGGACTGAACCGTTTCTCCTCGTAAAAATACCCCATTATAGCCGCAAAATCAGGCTCGAGTAAGCCCTCCAGAAGTGTCTGATGAATCTAAAATTAAATCCATCCGGACCCGGAGCTTTATCGCACCGCAATCGAACACCGCGGACTTAATTTCCTGAGCAGAAAACGGCGCAACCAACCCTTCGGCTCCCTCCACATTCAATCTAGACAACCCATAACACTTAAGTGTAGGCCGGATCCCCACAACCTCTTTGAATTTATTCTGAAAAAAAACCATAACTTCCCTTTTAATAATAACTGGCTTCGTCTCCCACCTCCGTTTATCTCCAACCCAGGAATAAAATTCGATGCCTTTCTTTTATTAATGAAACCATGAAAATACCTCGAATTGTCATCCCCATGCTTAGCCCAATTACACCTCGCTTTCTGCTTTAGATCACGTTGTTTGAACTCATCTAGCTCACCGAGGCGACTCTTGATTTCTGCCAACGACCAAGTCTCCTCTTCGGATAAAGATCTACTCTCCAAAGCTTGGTCCAATTCATTCATCTCAGTAAGAAGAATACGTCGCTCCTCCAACTCACGACTCCTAACCCCTTCATCCCAAACCGTAATACTCCTACGAAGACTCCTGAACTTAGACAATAAAATCGCATCCGGATTACCAGAAAAAGAGCCGTCCTCTAAAATACTTTTTACAACCGCTTCAAAATCTCCCCGACCAAGCCAAGAATTATAGAATTTGAACGGCTTAGGACCAAAGTTCCTCGAAATAATTTTCAGCAACATAGGACTATGGTCCGATTTAAATCGATCCAAAGCAATGTATTCAGCGCAAGGCCAGGCCATGAAAACCTCCCAGCTCACGAAAATCCTGTCAATCCTGCTTAACTTATCACCTGCACAAAAAGAGAAACGCCTCCCTTTCAAGGAGTACTCGTGTAAATCCGATTCATCAATAAAATTATTAAATTCGTTTGCCTCAACGGTATTAAAAATGGAGTTTCGCCTTTCATCCTCAAATCTAACCGAATTAAAATCCCCGGCTATAATCCAACGACCTCCCACCTCATCAACCATACTCTTTATCTCCGCCCATAACACCCGTTTAGAACCAATATTGTGAGAAGCATAAACGTTGAGCACATGAACATTACACCCACTACTTTTATCCACCCCAGAAATACGTAGCCAGTTTGAGTTCTTAACCACCCTATCCATCGTGAACACTTTAGAATCCCAAATCGACAAAAGACCTCCCGATCTACCCGTAGAGGGAACCCAATCATAAGCGAAATCATCTCGCCCCAAAAACTACCTATATTAACCGAATCCAACACAGTATATTGAGTTTCTTGCAACAAAATAAAACTAACCTCGTTCTTAGTCCGAAGACCTCGAACCCAATCTGCTTTTCCGCTATCCCCTATACCCCGGATATTCAAAGATAGAAGATTCATTGAGCAACCCCTTGATAACCTTCGCTATGCAATACCTCAACGACGTCTGAACAAACTGGTGCAAATTCTCGGCCCCCAAAACTCTTCCCAATTCGACCGTTTTCATTGCCTCAACATCTATAGGATTAACCATTGTCTCCTCCAATCTTCTACCCACTTCTATACGCGGCCCACCATCTTGAGGACACTGCATTGGCCCTTTGGTTTAGATCCGGTGTTAGAAATTCAACCTCCCCGTCCACCGCATGCACGTTACCGACACTATTATCTCCAGCAGGCCCCGAACCATTAGGTACACTTAGAATGCCAATGTAAGCGTTGATGTGGCACTGGCTCACGACCACAGGTTGATAGCTTGATGCCGTTGTGACTCAAAGTGAGTGGGTATATTTTTTACCAAATATATTAAACATTTACCAAACATTTTTTAAAACATTAAAATTAAATAAAAAAATACATTGCATCACTAAAAAAAACATTACACATAAAAAACATTACACGAAATAAATCATTACATTAAAAAAAAAACTAACGTAAGGTTGAGGTTGAGCGTAACATTTTCCACGCTGAAACGTGGTGAGAGTCATGCCCAACCTCCGAAAGGTACTCCACGTGCGTAAAAGCGAGGAGCACGTCTTCTTTTTCCCCGGGAAGATCTCTCTTCACCTTTCTGTAGGCGATTTCGAAGTTTTTAGACCTCGCCTTCAAATCCGCATACTTGTGAGAGATGGAGTCACAACTACGGTTGATACCCCCGACAAGGGTACCAAACTCCGCTAGGTTATACACGATGCACTTGGCTATACACGCTGATCAGTGCTAGTTCTTCCTTCTCGGTCCATTGCACCATGATTGAAGGTTGATTTTGAAGATTGAGGGTTTAGGGTTTGAAGAATTGGGTGAAGAATTGTGATGGTTTTGAAGATTCAATTTTTTTTTAAAAATTCAAATCTTTGGAAGCCGGCTAACGGACGCGAGTTGGCTCGCGTGTATTTGCTCGCGGCAGCTAGCATGTGGGTCTGTTACCGTGCTCGCTAGCCACGTGGACCAAGTTATGGCTCGCGGGCCACAACACACAGTCTTATATGATTATAATCTAGCTAATTGAACATTAGCTTAATTTATTTCAGAGTAAATTACACATATAGTTAATGTGACTTATAACGTAACCATGTAATATGTCCGAAGCCTGTGATACAAATACATTGTATTAACCGATTCGATATTCAAAAGGAAACGGATGGTTGACCTGTTGAAGGATGAGTCATGAGGGAACCCGATGTTGATGGGCCATATGTCTAACCCGGAAACATCCAACAATTTGTTCCCCACATGGCGCCTGGCCTACTTGCAAAGTTTTGATACTGCTTACTACTCTTTTCCCTTTCAGAATAAACTAGTAGGAAAGCCCGCGCGTTGCCGCGGGTTTTTATGTTTTTTCCTGGACTTGGGCGATGGGTTTGTCGTAATTTATTTATAAAATTTATTTGCTAAGAAAGTTGTACTTTCTAAACATTTTCTATTGCATGTTCCTGCATTTAGGGGTGCTAGTGGTAACCACACGTTACGGTGGAGTAAAAGTTGGAGTTTGTATATTCATTATGAAGTAAAGAATCGAGAACCCGTATATAGGAGAAACCTCTAATAGAGAATGTTTAAAAATTACAACAGGTTGAAGAAGCAGCTCTTTTATCTGTTATCTTGTATCCATCATCTTCTATCAATAGTAACAACTAACAATAACCAACATGTAGCTATTTCTTTTACAGGAATATACCCATTCATAAAATGATATCATTTACACCAATATAGAATGTTTAACACATTTACACCAATTAAAAATGTGTAGCAAATGAACACCAATATAGAATGTTCAACACATTTACATGAATATTTAACACATTAAAAATAACAGAGGATGTTATTCTAAATTACAATGACAATTTCTACCTCAACCATGTTTTGTGTACCTTCTTTGACTTTGGCTGCAGACATGACTTATTTCAATCTTTATTCTCTTTGCATTTAGTTGTTAGCTTGTTTTGAACTCAGCCAAATTTGACCCCATAGCCGGTGATTTTCTTTCACACACACAAACCAAAAACCAAAAACTACTGTGAGATTCTCTTCTTCTTTTTCTTTGTGTGTGTATGTGCATTATTCAAGAATCTGGACCATTTTTATGGAGCTAACTTACAAAGGCATCATATTTATTTCTATAGGTTCCAAGAGTGCATGCTGAATCTCATGAGAAATCGTTAGAGGTTATTTTTCAATTGTTTTTAATAGGGTTTTAATGATGACTTAATGGTGATGATTATGAGTAGAAGAAAGCCTAAAGTTTCATTCAATTAATTTCTTTGGGTTACATGGTACAAGCATCTTAATGCATTGACAAGGCATGGTACAAGCATCTTAATGCATTATGGTACAAGCATCTTAATGCATTTAAGGGTAATTTGGGGAAGATTTATATGACATTTGAGGGTTAAAGCATATGGCTTTTCAAATGCCATCTTAAGTTTGTCAATATGGACACATTTAGCCATCACTCCTCCTTTATAAGTAGTAGAGATATTCATTCAAATGTAATAATTTGTTGTTTTAAATAAATTTAACGATAAGACATATGGTTAAGAATTCGGAAACACAACCATAAGGTTGGGGGTTCGATTCCTGAGGGGGGAGGGTTTACCCACATTAGTGGGGTTCCTGCCCGAGTGTGTGCATCTGTTCGGGCTTCGCCACTTAGAAGGGCCGAGTCGGTCTTGCAGCCACTCTCTCAGGGCTTAAGTGCCCACTATGGGGTTCGACCCCGGCAAATACTTACCCCAGTAGGCGTGTTAACCCGCTGGGAGCCATTCAAAAAAAAAAAAGAAGCTAATATTATATAATTAATTTTTATTAAATCGTGGCTGCGGCAACAAGTAGTAAGCCTGGCAGCACACAAGTTTTAAAGTTACACACATTCATTGATCAATTGTATAATTTTAGTTGTCTAATTAACCTATAGATAATTTATCCAAATCAACTTATTTGTTAAGACAAACAAATGATAAGGTTTACTTTTTTTTAACTATTAGTATCAAATATATAAAAGCAAATTAAACGTGTACATGTGTCCATAAATCATGGAGAAATATATGTATATGTCTACTATTTGTTTAAAGTATGAAATCATTACACAACATTATTTTCTCACAATTATTATTTAAATATTTACCTCTTTCTCTATCACACCTTAGAAACCATCATTAATTATCCATGTATCGCCGACCAATGCTTAATTTGTATCTATTAAAATTATGTGGTATTGTTGCAAATCATATTTGTAGTTTTATCAATTAATTTTTTTTAATAAGATAACATAAAATATGTGCCAAACAAATAATGGTTGGCTGTTTTTCTTGACAACATATAGGTGTATGTGTATATATAGAACCCTCCCTCTTCTAACAGAACCTGCTTTCCTCCCTTCAATGGCTAAGGTCTATCCTCAAACTCCATCAGCAGCATCATCGTCATCACCATCACCATCATCGTCATCATCATCTCCATACATAAGCTCAAAACAAGAATGCTTCACAATATGGATGAAGTCTTTGGTGTACAACAGCCACGGATGGCACTGCATACAACTCAAATGTGAAATTGTGTATAGAGTTGATAATTATGACAAGAAATGTAGCTCACAAGTCTACTTGATGGATATTCTAGGCAAAGTTCTTTTCGCAATACAACGAAAGGTATGTAACTATGTATCATCATTCATCAACTATTTATAGGAGTACAATAACTAAATCATATCTTAAGTAACGTAACGATATAACAAAATAAAGTTCACTCAATCACACCATCTAATTTGATTTTGTTTTCAAATGATGCAGAAACTACGAATTTTTGGATGTTGGGATGGATACAAGTGGGATTTTTCCAAAAAACAACGATGGTTTCGTGCTACAAGAAATCGTAACACAATACATGTAGATTTAGGGTTTGAGCAAGGAGGTTACAAGATTGTTGGTGGAAAATTAGGGTTCAAGATTGTGAATCTTGATCAAGATGGTGCCTTGGTTGCTGAGGTTTAAAAGAAAGCAACACCTTCAGGAATAGATCTTGGAACCGATGTTTTCATGTTAAAAATAGAACCCAATATTGATCAATCATTGATCATGGCAATCATTATGGTACATGGGTTGATCCATCGTCAACTATGATTAAAGATCATGCATTTTTTACAAGATTTGATTGTGGATATGATCTTGTTATATTTTTGGTTAGATGATTGAAGATTTTAAAGCCGCATTTGATTGTGGGTTCTTTTTTTTTTTTATGCAATTTTGGGAAGAAGTGAAGATCGGAAAGGGTGTGGGGATGGTATAGTGAAATCAAAGTTTTGTGATAAGTGTTGTAAATCATACATTTTTGCTTGGATTTTGGTGTGTACTCATGTTTTGATTAGGTGGTGCCTACCAACATTTGGGGATTGGGAATATATATGTTGTATATACATTTGAGTAAAAATTTTCAACAATTCAATAATTAGTTGTAAATCATTATAGAAGTTGAATTGGCTTTTAGCCAATCGTTTCATAAACTTGCTTTTCTATCACCAATCGTCTTTGCTGTTTCACCGATTGAATCATGTTTTAGAAATTGAATTACGTCATAAATAACTTAAAACTTTGAAATGATATATATATAACTAATCTAAAAAATAAATGAAAATAGTGGATTTGTAATATTAATAAATTTTAATTCATGAAAAAAACAAAATATGAAACTTAAAGTTGTAAATGGACCACTACGTGAAATTTAAAAAAATAATTGCGAAAAAAATGAATTATGGTTCATCGGTCTAAACAGTAACCAACATGTTAAATACACTCAACCAGATCGGGTTTTTTTTTTTGTCCGGCTGGTTTTTTTTTGTTTATCTTTTTTAAAAACACCAAAGATGTTTATGATGTTTGTGTGTGATATATATTTTATATATCTTGACATGATAAACAATGGCATTAGATTTTCAAAGTGTGGTGGTATTGTTACCCTATAGAGGGATGAAAACTAGTTGCAATTATGCTGAATTGAACCATTAATTTTATATTTCAATGTAACTACTAATTACCTAATTAGATTTAAGATAATTATGCTCAACCGGTCAATACGGATGTTCTTGGGTGTTTCTAAGGAGATTAGATCGGTTTTCTGTGGTTAGAAACAGCTTGAAGGGCCAAATCAAATAATAGGAAATATACGAGTCACCATCAAGCCAATAATACAAATGATCATATTAGTATAGTATTTCATATAGAATGTTTATATCGTTTATTAGAAATCATAGATTAATTGTGAAGGTAGACACAACTTAGATGTAATTAAGATTCTTTGACAGTTGGAAGAAGTGATATTAGGTTATGCTTTTACACGTATATAGGTAGTTAACAAACTTCTTATATACATATTATAATACTATAAAAAGTTATCCGCAATTTTGATTTATATTTTAATAACGATGTTAGTTAATATTTAAAAACTACCAAAACAAAACATTTATCATCATCAACTTTATATCTAGTGCGATTTGAGTCGCATCTTTGATCATCATCGTAATCACCACATCGTCCCACGAGAATATTCATTTCTATACATGCTTTTTGTTTTAATAAATTATATGTATATTTATATATACATATAAGGACATTATATAAAAATGTAAGGAAGAATAAACTTTATTACGATCAACATGTACAAAGTTAAACTACGAAAAGAAAGAAATCATAAAAAATAAGGTAAAAAAAACAATAACAATAATAACCACCTTACCCAGTATAAACTCAACTATAGACAAACTAATGATAAGGTCTGAAAAAGGGTGAGATATAGGCAGCAAGTCTACCTCTATTAAAAATAAAAAGCCGCGAAACCATAACTTCAAAATTTTGGTAAAAAAAATAAATAACACTTTCACATAAAACGATTACAAAGACTAGCAGGGACTCGCGCGTTGCGACGGAGTCGACATACATGGCGGAAACATTATTCAAACCTTAAGATGATTAAAGAATAAATAAGTAAGATGTATGCTTGTGTGTGTAAGCACATGTGCTTCGTAGTAGTGGGGTTAAAAAAATGATAGCATGCTACGTTCTATATACGATGTGCAATTTGACCTCATGCGGTAAAAAAAATGGAAGTAGCGGTTTGACTCATTAGCACTATTATTATACTAATAGTCGCACTCAATATGTTGAAAGTGCTAAATTTGGAGAGATTTCCGAGGAGAAGAACGCTTTCTAAGATCCACATTAAGAGGAGGTTAGAACGGCTCATATGTAATCAACATGCAAAGAAGCATACTCATAACTTTTTTCAATATAATAATCAAAAAAGTGAAATTCGAAGTTAGGTTAGTTGAAAATATTCCACATAAGGCCTCCCAACCTGAGAACTTTTTAGACGTGCACAAATCGGTTTTTTTCTAGGAACTGAACCATGTTCCAAACCGATTTGTGTTTGGTGGTGCATGTTCATGTTTGAACCGGTTTAGGTTCGGTTCGGCCCTGGTTTTGCCGGTTTGAAAGACCGGTTCGGTTCGGTTTGGGTTCATGAACCAATTTATGCACAAAGTTTTTTTTATGAAAAGGCATCACAATTATTTTTTTACGTAAAGTTTGACTTTTATTGATTCTTACAGTCTTTTTAAGGTGTATAGATATATATTTGTATGTGTAGAAACTTTTTATAAAGTTTGTTATATATAAT
>JAUTDX010006757.1:0-24939 GCA_030844895.1 Ambrosia x helenae | reverse complement strand
TGGGCTTGTGAGATTTCTTCTTTTGTTTACCTTTCTTGCATGAAACACATACATCATTTAGAATGGAAAGTTTTAACTGAGACACCCTCCACAAGTTTGTTTTCCACCAGGTGATTCATCTCCCTTAAGTGAATGTCCCCCATTTGTCTGTGCCACATGATGGAATCCTTTTCTGTTGAGTTTGAACGAAAAACAGGTGACCTGACCATGTGCTGCAATTGCCTTACTCATATCCAAAACATAGAGATTGTTTCCCTTGGAGAAGAGATCATGACCCATTCCTTAGGGATTCTAAAAACCGGTGTTTCAAAATGAGGCAAAACATTATCTTCAAAGAACACTATAACTTCTTGTCACAGATTTGTGAAACACTCAGCAATTGTGGTCTATCTATTTCACATAGCTTATCTTCTCAAACTAACGATTCCCTTACTCATACTACCTTCTTTAGTAATATAACCCCTTTATTACCAGCAAAAGCCACATATCCCACATTGATATTCTTTTTGTCAAATAACAAGGATAATTCGCCTGTCATGTGCACAGAAGCTCCACTATGAACAATCCAGAGGCTGCTAATAAGGGCTTGTGTAGCTCACTGCACAAACATTCAAAGATTAGTTGTTAAGGGGGGTCTAAGCCTTAATAGTCATGGGTCTGCCATGATCATCAGTTGATGGAGAATCAACCCATTTCCTATTTGGAGTTTGGAGTTGTTTTCGATGGTCCAGCTTGTAAAATCCATGAATGTCCAGCTTAGTTTGTGACTTGGGCCTCCAAAACAGTTCATGTCCCTTTGTTTTTTGTTTCTTCTTAGCCTTAAGGCTTGAAGATTTCGGTTGAGACTCTTTTGGTGGAACAGTGCTTGGAGCCACCTCAGACTTAACTGCATGTGGTTAGGTTTAGGATTGCCTTAAGGCTTAGCTGTAGGCTTATCTGGTGGTTTAGCCGCTGCATTGGCCTTAGAGCTCCCCCTCACCTTAAAAGCGCTGCATCAACTGACTTTTGGTCCATAACAATTTTCCCTTTTTGCTTTTTCAAAAGTTTTGGGGAAACTGGCTGTCTAGGTTTGGTAGGATGTGGAGCTTCATAAATTTTGATCCTCTTTAGCTTAAACTCAGGGCACACAACAACTAAATGCCCACGTTCCACGCTGTTATAACAGGATCTGTATTCTTTAAATTTTGGAGTTTTCGTTGTTTTCTCCCTTCTATCCCTTGACTTGGACGTATTAGAGAAGGTATTTCTAGCTACTTGATCCTCCAGACACTATCTTTGAGTAGTATGTGTTTTTCACTATCATCACTTTCTATTTCGCTAGTATGCCTCACAAATTTAGTAACATACTTCTTGGGATTTGTGTTATGAGTCTGTTTGGAGGAAAAAATAGTGTTCTTCTTCTGATTACCTTTTACATTTTGTTTGGTTGATTACCATGTTCCTCTTTATTTTTTACCCTTTCCCCATTTTCCTTTTTGAAAGAGATTTTGGATTCTTGCCAAAAAAAATTTATTAGATCAGGGTCGATAAACTTGATGGGAAGTTCCTCATCAGAGTAAATTTTATAAGAATCTTTCATTCAATTAAACACTTTCAAACACTTCCTTACCCTTAGAAGGATGTACTTTCGGTTCAGGATAATAGAGAATGTGATTTTAGACATGAGTATCTTGGTTCTTCACAGATACATCCTCATTAAGATCTTCAAATTCATCGTCAAAATGTCTGTCTCATAGACAATCACAACCTTTTATTTGTAAGCAATTACACTCCACCTAAGATTGGTCTCGTATCAGTTTGATGTGGATCGCCAACATTTGATGTATTACCTGATGTACTAACAATATCCTCTTTGGGTATGATATACTATGTGTGGTTTTCAAATCTCACAGAAGGAGGACATCGTGCGTACACCAGGCTTGTGGGAGTACCCTCTTTATCGGGTGCATTAACAATGTGATCAAGAACATACTTTGCAGTTAAAATAAACTTTCAAGTTTCTTCTTAATCTTCTCATAATCACAGTTCATTACTACCAAATGTTTCTTAGTGTCCTCTAAACTCATTATGTAGTTATATTTGCAATTTGCTTGTTTGAAAGAGTTTTGGACAGTTCGAAAACATCCTTTTTGTGCGTTTTAATCATGTATTTAAAACCTTTTTTATTTGCTATAAAAACTTCATTGGAACAGGAAATTAGCTAAATCTACTTACATGTTTTTGAAAATCTTCTAATAATCTGCCAATTCTATACTTAATCTTATCACATTGACGAAAGATGGAGGATTTATCGAGTTGCTTGCGGCTGTAAGTACCCAATGATTCGCGCCCGAGATAATCTGTTGCTGAGGGTATTGTTGAGCAAGCTAACGGCCATGGATTTATTCCGGCAACATTCGCTTGTTTTTGTTGCATCCATTGTGCATTGCGTTGAGTTGAAGACGCCCAAGGATTGCTCGGTATGTTTATTGGTTTTTCGTATGATTGTCTCGGTTGATTTAAGTGACCCCAAGGATTAGCCATTTCAAACAGTCCAAATACAGTCCAAGAGCAGGCGAAGAGGTCACCTCTTCTCTATGAATTTGACCACTTCGTTAGGCAGCCTTCGTGTCAAGGGAGCCCTTCATGTGAAACTGATTCGTAGCATTGTTTTTGACAAAAAAAAATGATGTTTTTGCTCAAATCTCGCTCAAACTTGGTGTATTTGATGATAAGATTATTGGGAAAGTTGTATTATATGTTTATGAACAAAACCTAATAAAAAAACACAAGGTTTTAACACGAAAATACCATTGAAATCTTTGAAAAGGGAGTTTTTATAAAATCAAGTTTTTCAAACTTCAAAACATCAAAACCCGTAAAAGTATATTGTTGTGCCTAAAATTTTTTTACTAAAACCCACGTGATATGAGTCAAAGCTCTGATACCACTTCTAGGACTGATTTCCGGATTAAACCGACAATCATGGGTCAATAAACAAAGTGCAGAATCCTTTGTTTGAAGTTTGGCAACAAGTGTAATATTGGAAACAATCAAAACAAGCAAAGACGGGTTGTTCGAATATGGTTAAATGATCAAAACTTAATTAAAATAAGAGCACGAGCGATTACACAATGATTTCTGACAAAATACACCAAGTTTTTCTCAAAATGAACTAGGAGGCTAGGGCTACCAACATGCCCTTTTTGTAGGCCTAGGACCCCTTCGCCTAAGGCATGGGGCCGAAAAGGTTGACACACAAAGAGGTAGGGGCGTAGGGATGAGCCCTTCGTGTGTAAAGGACCTCTTCGCCTATACAAATAACAAAACTGCCCTTACTATGAAACGAACTAGAAACAACGTAAATACATACAACTAACACTATGCTAGGCTAGGGACATACAATAAACGTGTACTAACATGTAATAAGTAGAAACAAATAAAATTTTATTTTACACAAAACTACACAAAAACTTTCCCACCTATTTCATGCGACGATTTAAGCCTTATCAGCATTACAAAAATATACACAAACATGCTCTTTCATTTGAAAATATTGAGTTATAGTCAAGCGCTCCCTACAAATTTAGAACTTGACAAGTGCATGTGTTCTAAGAACTCAAAACCCGATGCGAGTAAACCATGATAGAGGGATTAGGATTTCTATTTTTAACCATTTGCTCTAAGCCAAATTTTCGTTCAAAATCTATCCACTATAAACCCCTATGCGCCCACCTTAAACAAGTCCACTAAATCAACAATAACTTTACAATTGTACATCTCCCTAGCTAAGTTCCGAAAAATCGAAAAGATGAAATATGTAAGTAGAATAATATTTATTGCTACATCTTTTAACCAATTCTCACATATATATCCTAAGCCTAAAATACAACCCAAACAAAGACCTCTTGATGCTTACTAGTTTCGGCTAAGCGGTTAAGGTTCCATCACTTGTCAAGTTTATGATATTTTCTTAGTTCATCTTGACTTGAGAGTACCGTTTAACATTCGGGCCGAGTATTGAGTGAACAATCTTGTGTGATGTGTGATGTGTGATTTTGTATAAAGTAAAATTTTTCATAAGCTTGTTATGTTTTTACGTTTCTTTATGTTTATATTTATTATTACTTTTCTATATATAAATAAAATTTTATGATTATCTCAATTCTCTATCATATGAAATAATATTATTACATCATAATTTCGCGTTTATCTCTTATTTATTTAATATATATTTTCTTAACTAAGTCTTTTTAGTATCTCTTATTTATTTATTTATTTAATATCTCTTATTTATTTAATATATATTTTCTTAACTAAGTCTGTTACATTTCCGCTTATTAAAAACCATTTAGTATTTTATTAATCCAACCTCATGTATATTAAATTTTCTAACCAAATAAAAATTAAAAGAAAAAAAATGTTGTAACATATGTGATATACAAGTTTCTAATGAATTCTTTACATTAAATAAAACTGTAAATATGAATTCTGTTTTCATCAAGAGCAGAATAGGTCAAAACCAGTTGTTTCTAAAAAAATACACCTTAAAGACCACGACCTCATTCACATCTTTCAATAGTTGCTTCATCTCTGCTCCTCATCTAGATGTACAATCTCTCTTTAATATACATTTTCATTTTTATTCACATGATTAAAATTGTTGTTTTCTAATATTATAGGACATATCGTAACACATGTTTTGTCCCGTCATACTAGATTTGTCTATTCTGGAAAGCTCTCGGGATATAACTTAGAATATATATAGACTCAAAAATAATAATAAAACCGCCTTAGTTAGAGTGTGTCTAAAATATCCCCCAATTAGGAAAACCTAGAGCCTAACATCAAAATCAAGTTTTTACCAATATATATTCTAGAGAACATGTCATTTTACTTAATCGAATACATTCATGTATGATCAGCTTAACAAAAGGGTCATATTATGTAGAGCCTAACATCAACCCCCACGCCCACAGGCCGTGGTTGTTTGACTTTTGCTTTCCATGGCCTGGAGGCCTCCACGGGACGGGGGGATGTCCAAATAAAAACCCTAGATGTCAGAATAATCGAAGCGGAACAAAATCCTACAACAAAAACACATTCAAAGAGTGTTCCCCTTGGAGAGTTAGGGTGGGTAGTCTAAAGTAGAACAATTGAACAAAGTACAATTAAAACATGGGCAAAAAGAGAAGTATAAAAGAGAGGAGAGAGGAGACTCTCGATTGCAAAATCAAACCAAAATCAAAAACGTTCTAAAACCGATCAACAATGTCTTCAAAAGTCTGGATGGAGCTTCTTGTTTTGTTCAACCTTTAACATCTTCATTTAGTTCAACATTTCCACTTGCATTAACCGTAGTAATACTAGTAGCTGTGGAAGCCATTTCAGTTGTCAATAGACCATCATCTTCCTTTTTGTACTGGTACATCGAGGCCGAAAGCAAGTAAATCGCAAAATTTATCAAGCTCAACACAGCCAAGAACCAATAAAACAGATTCAGATTGTTATCGTCCAAAAGAAGGCCGGTAATCCATCCTTTTTTGCTTGGAGAGACTCTCCTTGTAACTGAGTTCACAGAATCCACCAATACAGTACTTAAAAAGTAACCGAGGGACATTGATATCCACGCAAATGAAGTGGCAAGCGATCTCATCCCGATAGGAGCCTCTTTGTAGAAGAATTCAAGCAATCCCACAAGTGAGAACATATCTGCAATCCCAAAAATACCATACTGGAAAGAGAGCCAAAAGAGGCTGATAGGCTCTAGGGGATTGATTCTTGATTGGTTTCTCCTCTTTACTTCTATAATGCCTGCAACTCCCATTGAAATCGCGGATAAAAACAAGCCCAACGCCGACTCTTTGCAGCTGTGTAACTCCTTGGGGATGTTTTGTAAATTTTCTTGCAAAGGGTACGAATAAAAACTCGTAAATTGGGAGAAGAATGGACATGAAGATTAGTGGGATTACTGGAATCGAGCCTGCAGGGAATTCAAGTTTTCCTAACTTTTTGTTCATGAAATTGCCTTGGGCTTGTGAGAATGTTTGTAGTTGGGCTAAGCATGTGTTCATGATAACTGTACTTAGTATGATAGGAAGCATTCTTATTAGGATCTTAACTTCTTCAACTTGTGTCACAGTGCATATCTCACTTGGTTTTGAACCATTTGGAACAATTGCTGCTTTATCCAACCAACTGAGAAAGACGAAACCATGAAAGATTTTAGTTTTGTATTTTATTGGTTAAACAAGTAACTTGATCTATGATTAAGAACTCAGTTTTCGGATTCCCTTTCGGATTGGAGCAGTAATACTTACGAGAATTGTTTCGTACGAGTGAGTTTTTTGCCGGTAAAAGACTTATTTGTGTCATTCTCATATAATTCTTCAGAATTCTCGGGTAGTTTTACCTTTCTATTCCTAATAGCTAAAGCAATAACCTGTATAAAATCAAAGTTTATACTGATAAGAACTCCGAGATAACATGGAATCACTTGGGCGATAAATGCAATCGGAAAGGTCCTGACCAGCCAAGCCGTTGGACTCAAATTCCATCGATTAGGGCTCCAATTTTATCGCTTGATACTTTGCTAAATCTTAGCGAATTTTGGTTCTCTCATCTTTGAAGTCAAAAAATGTGTAAATCCTTTGTGACTTTGTTTGCGCATTTATTTATAGCTTTAGTTATAATTTTTTAAAATCTTGCACTCAATGCAAAACTTAAAATTCCCTATAACTGGCCTCTTGTGTGATGTTACAGTCATTCAATTTTATAACTGGCCTCTTGTGTGATGTTACAGTGTTCTTAGCATAGCATGTGAACGTGATTGCTTTGGTTATCGTATAGGGAGAAAGAGAGAAAGAAAGTACCCGGCCAATACTCAGGTAGGGGCTATCTTTTGGAACTGGAACTTGAATGCGGTAGAATGGATTCCCCAAGAGAAAGACAGAGAATCCAAAGACGCAGCCTGCGGTAGCTAAGAGGAAACACCACCACCAGCCGTGATTGGTGCCAACCCACACAAACCCGATCACCCCAACTGCGGCACCCACTGTGGTGCTTAGAAGAAGCCAATTGAAATAGCTCCCTTGGGTCTTGAGTCCTTTTGGTGTCGATGTGTCAAATTGATCTGCACCAAATGCAGGAAGGGCCCCTCTAACCCCACCACAACCTAAGGCCAACAATGCGAGTGATGTGTAGAACAGTACTCCAATCATTCCTCCCATGCAACTCTTCTTACCACCACAAGGATTTGGATGCAAACTGGTGTTATGAGCTTGAAGCGACATGATTGAGAAACCCTGCCATCATGTACACACGGTACATTCTAGATGTAAATATCATTGTTTTTTTTTGTTTTAGATGTAAATAACATTTTAGTGTCCCTACTAAACAAATGAATATCACCAATAAGGTGGTTAGCAACGAGATTTCGTAGGTGATGGTTGTCCGTTGGAAATTTGGCCATGGTAATTTGATTTCTAACGGATTACCAAAGGGTATTACTACTGACTGATCTGTTGAGTTAATCTTGACAAGTTAAATTCAGGATATGGATCTTGGTTGAGGCTATTTACAATATTGGTTAGTGGGTCAAAAAATCGGTTATAGTAGTGGGTAGTTATTAGCTTTGGTGAATGAAAATGGTTAGTTGTTTTTAAATAAGTAAAATTTGAGTTTGGTTCATGTTCCATTCCCGAGTCTTAAGCCTGAACCAATAGATTATGACAATGATGTTTCATTTGTGATACTTCTTTGTTAAGTGAACTAGTGATTAGTGTTGACAGTTTTGTCATTACCACTATTTCCACAACTCCAAAAATTAGAACAGTGTAAAATCTGGAGATGAAAGTGTCAGAAATGAAAGCACCAATGATTGACAGTAAGAAAGCTGAGCCATGAAGTTTGTGACGGTGTTAGCGGCTCCAGGGATATTAAAGTTCAAATCCTGCATGAAGTATGTGAACATAATCAAGATTGTTGATATAAATCCCATGTTCTCCAATGCCACCAAACCTGCAAAAGTGAACAAAGATGCTTATTGCTAATCCGAATTTACCATGCAATAGAGAAACATAAGATATATAAACTTGTCTGCATAAATCTTGAGTTCCTAAATGTCCCAATGACATTGTGTTTTTGGCATAAATTCTCGGAATTTCGAACAAAATCTAGCCGTACCCATACAACCAAACTTCATAAACGGATTTGCAAATGTGAGCGACTACAGAAAACCAATTATATTGTAGGGTCTTGGGTGTTAAGTGCCACATCATTTGGTTTTACTATTTCTGAGCTCGTTTTTAGCATCCGTTTTTTGGGGGGTAGTTCTTGGCCAAAAACTAGAAAAAATGGATTGGGGTGTGGTCCATTGGATGTACTACTTGTATATAAATTTCATATAGAGATAGTTGAGTAGTTAAAAGGTAAAAAAAGGTGTGATGATGTAACCTTTTTTGTGTTTTGGGGTTTTTCTGAGTGTGTTTTAAAGAATGGGCATTTTTCTTTCGTGCCAGCTGACTAGGCACATTTTTCGTTGTGTACAGGTCTCATGCAAGTGCTCGTATCAAGTGTAGGAATGTGACTTGGTACTCTTAGGTGGTTGTTAATTATTACGGTACATGTAAATAGTTTGCTACTCGTGTAAGCGACCTCATCAAGCTCGATGGGTGGCAAGTGAACTCCGTAGAGCTCTTTGGTAATAAAAGCATTGAGTTCGATTGCCAAAAAAAAAAAAGAAAAAAAATCCCTCTAAACCCCTTTTTGAAAATCAAGATCTTAAATGTGTCAACAAGAAAAGTAATTGCATGTGTGAAACTTGTGATTCATTTATTTGTTTGTTTATTTGGGTAAAATAAAGTATGCTGATAATAAAAAAAAGTGATGGAATTTCACATGAAATCTTCACAAAGTAGTGTCCAGGAAGAAAACTTTTACTTAACATAGGGTTATTAGTATGACTTATAAAAAAAATCTTAAAAACTTTTTAACAACTTAAATTACACCAAATCCATTTTTAGCAAAGCTCAAACTTTTACCCTTTGTCAATTTGATTTCGTATAGATATATACCACCAACTCAACATATATACTGGAATGTTCATTGATATGCTTAAACAAGTATTGTTTACCAAAGATGAAACCAGAAGCTCTGAAGCCACCCTTTCGTTCAATTGACTTGAAGCTCATCTGCCTAAGTAATTTATACCGGGATGTCGAATTGTCCTCTCCCTGTAAGCATGCACAAGTTAACATACGATATGACATATACGTACATATGAATGTACAAACATATAATGAGAGAGAGATGATAACACATGCATACCATGATTATAAGAGAGAGATAGGTGCAATGTTAGTAGGATGTGGAGAAAAGGGTGAGGATAATGAAGAAGTGAGGGGTGGCTTAAAAAGGAAGATATAAGTGAGGGACAGCTTTGTAAATAACGTTGCAACAACAGACATTCACATACAGCTTTGTTTGAGAGCATTGTTTCTTCCTCCAACCAGAAACAGCTTTAGTAACCTTTATGTCTTTTTATCTGTTTGCCAACTGCATTTCCTACGAACTACATTTAAAACATAATACACGACAATAGCCGTCACACATACGAACTTATCTACCATGCATTTTGTGTAACGATACTCACTTTTTTTCCATTGAATAATAGTTGGTCCTAGTTCTACACCGTTGTCCACCAAGCGACTCAAACCCTCAATCTTTTGGGAGGGCACCATTTAATGCAGTTGGATACCCCTAGACCAAATGCCTTTTGTTGTAAGACTTATTACTTGAACACGTACCTTTGTTCATGTTATTATTTAATTTATAACCGCTTCAACAAGTTTTTCATTGCAAGGCAATAAACATGAAATCTGTCGTTGATTGCCGATGGATTTCACACTGAAATTTGAAATAAAAATCCAAAACGTTTTTAAACTATCAACTTCAAAAATTTGGTTAGTTTGGTGGGAACGCATTATCAACAGATTACTTTGCTACACAATTCGCTGGAAATATTGGATTAGATTTCTAATAAGGTTCCACTCCTTATAATGCGATTGTGGATATGTGCTATTAGTCGTAGGTAAGTCCATCTTCAACATAATCGAAGAGTCAACCAATTCACTCCACTGCTTTACAAATAGCTTAATCTGTTCAATCACGAATCTCACTTGAAAGCATGCATAGTTATCAACTCAAGCAAAAGTTCAACCCCTTTTTTACAATATGTGTATGATCACCCGAATGATCTGTCTGGAATTATAAAACCGCATTAAAATTACAAATAATAAGAGTCAACAGTTAGTACATTTTCTTTAAACGTATTCCTTAAGTGTTGCAAAAGATGTATGAATATAAAGCGGTTCATTTGCACCGCTGTAAATAATTATATTAAAAAAAATGATTTAGTCCTAACCGTTGTAAAAATGTATTAAAATGAAGCCGTTCAATTTTTTACGTGTGAGCTAGCCAATGACATTGATATTGTTTACCCTCAAGTTAATAATAGGCCATCTCATGTTGCTAACCTATACATCTCCTACGAATACAAACCTTCTAGACTATGTGTGCCTTTTGCAACGTGTTAGGCCATGCCACTAAGTTGTGGAAGAAAAACATATGTGGTAAATATGGCAGTGGATAATGACCCAATTCAGCCCACAAACAAACCCTTCTCCATCAAGTCCTGGACCGGCTAAAATGGCCACAGGCCAGCCCATGTGTGAACAAAACACAAAGAGGACTTGAATTATACTACTGTGACTAGGAAGGGATCTAAGCGTAAGGATAAAGTTAATGGCAAACAGAAGGTGCAACTAAGTGTGGGTACAACCAAGCAAAAATTTTCCCATAGCAAAAAGATGAGTGTTCAAAAACCGGGCCATAAGCCAGGCCTAGTGAAAGCCCATTCTCCTTCTATATCTCGGGCTTGCCAGCCCCCTCCCTAGAGAGAGAATAAGTAACACGGAAAAACCTATGAATATAGCTTCATCGAGTTTTGGTTTTGCTAGAGCAGCGAATGGGTCCAGTTCAAAAGCCCAAGTGAAACCCAAAACCGAGCAGCCGAAGAAAGCCTCTCATATGGTTGGAGACACCCCTTTTTCCTTGAATCGGTTTTTTTTTTTTTTTTTTTTTGATATGGTAGCTAGCATAAAGTGCACCAATCTGGTGGAAGACGGTTGTTATCTATATCCTAGTGACCCGTTTAGTGTTTAATCAAGAGGCGTTTAGCATACACTAGTACACAAACGATTTGTTAGTGCTATGGGTTTCTCTTTAATGGTGGGGTTATAAATTCCACTGCACCTTTAAAACAATGGAAGTTTAATGATGGTGTTGGTTTTATTTGTTGGTGCCACAAGTGAAAGTAATTGTACCAATCATTTGAAGGTGCTATTTGTTTTTTTATGATGTTGCGGTAAAAAAAATCTAAAATTAATTGTACCTCCCATTTAAAGATGCTGTCTGTGTTTTTTGATGGTGCGCTCCAACAAAAAAATAAATAAATAAAATTCCATCGTGCAATTCAAACGGTCAAGTTTCAAATTAAATTCCATCCTCCTGCAACTCACTTCTTCCCTGTTTCTTTCTATGTTGTTGGTTCTTCTTTAGTTGATTACTCTCATTAAATATAAGGTATTATCACATTTATTTATTGTAAATTTCCCATTTTCTTTAATATTGTTATGTATTAATTGAATGTATTTTGTTATATCCAGGTAAAGGTTGTATAACTCAAGTTTTTTCAATATTTATAGTGGTGCTAAACGGGTCGTGTCCGTGAGTTGACGGGTCTAACCCGAACCCGAAAATCGTGTCATACACATGACCCGAACACGGCCTGACTAGGCCTCACCTAATCCTATTGTTTCCTTTATCAGTGACTAGGCCTCCCCTAATCCATATGTGGAACCTTTTACTAGATCAGCGGCTAAAAATGTTGTTACGATCTCAAAGGTGGCTATGGGTTCGGGTTGTGTTCTCCCTGTGTGGTCTACCCAATACAATAAAAATCTAACAAGGTGATTGCATGGTAGATTCGGTTGGATTGGGCTTATGAGGATATGGATGTCTTGGATGACAACAATGGTTATGATTATGGTATAACGGATGCCCAAAAGAAAGCTATTCATAGTCGTCTCAAGGGGTGTTGGCCGAAGATACTGAGAAATTGGGATCCATGTGAGAGGGATTTTTTCTGTGACCAATGTATGGAACTCGGGTTAGACTCATATTTTTTGTAACAAATATGTGGCAAAAGACACGAGTGGTACGGATAGATTTTTCTCAGGTCTCATGAAATATCCGGTCGTTTCTCAAGTACCTTCATCTCGTAAGTGATTATGTCGTCTCCTTTTTCAATCTTTCCGGTCGTCTCCTTTTAATCTAAGTGCTGTTGTTTTTTATTGTTGATGGATTATTTTAGTTAGTGTGTTTGGTGGGTGAAGGCATATGTTATTTTGGATGGAGGCAGATTATTTTTCTAGTCCACCAGATCGTTTATTGGTGTGGGCCCATTATATGATTGGTGCTAGACCGCTAGATTGGAATAAACAAATTGGTTTTATGGGCCTGACCCATGCTTGGTTTTGGTTTCCTCTAGGCCCATCAGTAGGTTTTGGTTTCGTCCAGGCCCATCCGTAGGTTTTGATTTTTGAAGTTGTTCTGCATTTCTGTTTGCTTCTCCTAGGCCCAAATCGTGAAGGCCCAACCCCAAAGTGCTTGGTTGGGTTTTGTTGTTTTGTAATTGTTTTTTCCTAGTTTATTTGGTAGATTAGGATGTTTTTCCAACTAGGTTTTTCATTGTAACATAGTAGGTCAAATATAAATCTCTTGTTGTAGAGGTTCCAAAGCTTGTTTTAGGGTGTCCTTTTTAAGAGTCTCGGGGAGCAAGCCTCCTTAGAACCTGTAACACTTTTTTGTTAATTATATTTTCAAGACGAAATCTCATTTACCAAAGAAAAAAAAATTGATGTTCAAGAATCGCTTCCAGCTCATGAGACGCTGCTAGTGCTGATTATGCATATATAGGATCGTTCCTTTTCATGTGGAATTAATCGATCATATAGTTTATGAGATGTTCATCGATCTATTTTTTTTTGTCTTGAGATGAATTGAGTCAATTTAGTCTTCGTTCTGTCAAATTGATTTACATTCGTCTTATTCTTGTTAACTAAAGTCAACTAGCTATTGATTGTTCTTGTTCAATAAATAGAACCATTCGTTTTCTCGGCACATATGCGTTATACAACATGGCTAGGCAAGAGGGTTATTTAAGTGATTGGGTATATGGCTTTCGATGTTTGGTGAAGAATCGTCACTCGAGAGTTAGATACACATTAAAAATATACCAAACACGATTACTGGATGCTAAATTTCAAATTGAAAAGATACAAAAAATAACACATAAACACGCTTATCAAATACTAAATTAGTACATATTAAAAAAATACAGGTAGTCAATACCAATGTTGTGCAGTGGTAGAGACATTGGTGGGCAGTGATAGAAGATCCAGGATCTTGCATTCGATTCTTGAGACAGACAGGTTTTACCGGTAATTTCATCGTCGTGCCTACGAACGGGTGGGTTACCGGGTTTCCCCGGAATTGGTGTTTGACAACCCGGGTACTCTCGGAGTACTTGAATTTGTCGAAAAGATACCCTGAAAGTGCTCGTGTTTGATTTGTTAGCCGTTAAAAAAAAAGATACAAGTAGTTGAAAGAATGTTAGAACATGTATTATCCACACACCGAATTTTCTTTTCCAGTTAAGTTATGTGACATTTAGTTTTTCCATTTATTATGCGGTAATATCTAAGTTATCATGCGTTTGGATCTCTTCAAGATGTTCACTTCCCATCAGAATTTAGTCTTGAAACAAAAGAAACTTTACCTAAAAGTCTAAGCTAGATCGCTAGATCCTCACTGGTGATGAAGTTTCATGGGAATTGGATTGTGTTATTTGAGATGGTAACAAACTAGATGTTCATTATTATAAAATACAAAATAAGACAAGGTTTAAATTTGATTTTTTTTTTATTTCAAATTTAAAATAAATGGTTGAAAGAAGTACAATTTGGCCGATACTGGTCCCAACTACAAAAATAACCACTAGCGGTCCCAACTTTTGATATATTGGCCACCAACGGACCCAAATTAATTGAGGCTAACTCCGTTAGTGTGATGCTGACGTGGCATGCCACGTAGGATGCCACATAGGATTCCACATAGGATCATTTTGCCACCTAGTATGCCACGTAGGATCCTTTTGCCACCTAGGATGCCACGTATGATCATTTTGCCACCTAAGCATGTCACGTCAGCATCACACTAATGGAGTTAGCCTCAGTTAGTTTGGGTCCGTTGGTGGCCAATATATCACAAGTGAAAACCGCTAGTGGTTATTTTCGTAGTCGGGACCATTATCGGTCAAAAAGCAATAGTTGATATTATTTATTTCCATTCCACCTTTGTTTTACATTACTTGTTACTACGTTCAAATAATTAACCAAGTAAAATAAGAGGAAAAATGGTATTTGAAAATAGATTCACACCCAATGTTTGTAAACCGTTAAAGGTATTGAAATTTGATATTACGCTAAGTAAAATTGGTACAAGTCGGTAGTCATAGGTATTGAACTTTGATATTACGCTTAACTGATGGACGTTTGTAAGTCTTACGTGTGCGTGTTAGGGTAGCCAGGAAATCAATTTTCTTTGAATATTGTGGCAATACAGTAAAACCTCTATAAATTAATAATGGTGAAACCGGTATATTTTATTAATTTAACGAGATATTATTATATTAATAAATTATTAATTTAAAGAATTGGCTTATATTCGTGAGCAACTCTGGTTAATGATGAAGTTAATGATGATTCGGTACCTTTGAAACCGGTCACTCGAAAAGAAGCATTGCAAGCGGCAACAACTCTCACAACTTTTTGTTGCCATACGAGAATACAATGCCTCAACACTTAAGTGCAATAGGGAGATTTAAAGATGAACTCAATATAGATTTGAAATTAAAAAAAAAAAGTGACATTCATCGTTTACTAGACAATTCTAAAATTTCGGAATATTTTAGTAATTATTAATTTATAGTTTAGCTAAGACCAATATATTTACATTGGGATTTCATAAAAACTATTATCTTACTACTTTATTGATTGTGGTCCAATTTGTATTGGTCTCACTGTAAAAATTTAGGGTTTGATACTCAAACAACAAGAACAACTGAGCCAACATAAACTCATAACCAGAACAACACAAGATGTAGGCGACAAAACGGTGACAAAACTCCTATTAACCCAACCCAAAATAGTGCCAATTAATCTCAGCAAATCACTGAGATTAGAACAATACAAAATCTGTCAAAGATCTGTTGATTGATAAGATCAGCAGATCAAGACTGATGAAGAAAATACAACGAAACAGACTTGCAAATTAATACAGAGCAAACCCTAGAAGATGAACAACGAGAGAGAACAAAGAATATAACAAAGACTGAATGAATGATCAAATGAGAACACTGTGCAATATATATAGCCAGCTAGAAGCTTCTCCCAAGATGCTCATCCAACGATCACAAACAATCCAATCTAACGGCCACGATATCACCCTGAAAACAATCTCAACAACTTGCAACAACTTAAACAAAATAAAGAATGAACCTTATAATGAACTGGTTCAAACAAAGGTCAAATACCCAAAGGCCAATGCACCAAGTATCAGCCCAATCTTTATTGGACTAAACTAGCCCATAACCAATGCAAACCCAACAAACTGATTAAATCCATATAAAAGTAATTGATTTAGAGAAAGAACATATATCCCCCCATTAATTCAATTACCAAACATATCAGTCAATCCAAGCTTAGCACTCAAAACTTCATGCTGAGCACTAAGCAAACCTTTTGTAAAGATATCAGCAATTTGCTGATCAGAAGAAACTTTTACAGCCTTAATAAACCCAAAAGTTATTTTTACTCGCAAAAAATTCCAATCAAGTTCAAAATGTTTAGTTCTATCATGATATACAGGATTCTCTGCTATAGAGATAGCAGACTTGCTGTCACAAAATAAATTTATAGGCAACTTATTATCAATACCTAATTCTTTTAACAAATTGGATATCCATATAAGTTCACAAGTGGTTGAGCACATTGCTCTGTACTAAGCTTCAGCTGAAGAATGAGCAATAGTGCTCTGTTTCTTACTTTTCCAAGAAACAAGACAATCACCAATGAAAACACAAAAACCAGTCACAGATTTTCGAGTGGTAAGGCACTTAGCCCAGTCAGCATCAGAATAAGCTGGACAAGGTTAAGTCCTTACCTTTTTTTAACATAATCCCTTTACCCGGAGATTGCTTTAGATATCTAAGCAACCTCAATGCTATTTGCTGCACATTTCGAGTTGGTTTATGCATAAACTGACTCAAGAATTGTACAGCATAGCTTATATCAGGACAGGTTAAAGGCAAGTAAATTAATTTACCTATAAGTTTTTGGTAACCTGTTATGTCTTCCAAACACTTTCATCTTTATCATTTTTAATTGACAAATTATAATTTTCTTCAATTGGAACACTAAACAGGTTTACAAACAAGGTACGCAAACTCACTTAAAAGATCTAGACAATACTTTCTTTGGTTAAGACAAATACCATCATCAGAATATAAAACCTCTACACCAAGAAAGTATTTTAGTTTTCCTTAATCTTTAATTTGAAAACTTTCTTTTAATACTCCCTCCGTCGCAATTTAAATATCCTACTTTCCTTTTTTGTTTGTCCCAAATTAAATGTCCCTTTCCAAAAATAGAAATGTAATTTCCAATTTTGCCCATAAAAGACAAAACACAATCACCACTTTTGAGGATATTATTGTCATTTTACCACAAACAAACAAAATATTTCTTAAAATGTGTGTTTTTTTAACTAGGACATTTAAATTGGGACGGAGGGAGTAATGTTTTAACATTATTAATTTCAAGTTCACTATTTCCAGTGATCACAATATCATCAACATACACAAGTAAAACCACAAAGACATCACCAACTGACTTAACAAACATAGAATAGTCACATACACTTTGAACAAAACCTATGTTTTTCTACACATCAACAAGCTTTTCATTCCACTTCCTTGGAGGTTGTTTCAATCCATACAATGACTTAACTAATTTACATACTTTAGACTCATTTCCAGAAGAATAACCTTCTGGTAAATGCATATAAACATCTTCAGTAATGGAACCATATAAAAAAGCATTATTTATATCAAGTTGAAACAATGTCTAGTTATTCTGCACAGCTAAACTGATAATACTTCTAACAGTTACCATTTTTACAACAGGAGAAAAGGTTTCTCCAAAGTCTAATCCTTTTCTTTGGTTGTAGCCTTTTGCTACTAACCTAGCTTTGTATCTATCTATCTTACCATTAGACTTATACGTAATCATATAAACCCACTTACACCTAATTGCCTTTCTACCAGGAGGTAGATCAGTGACAATCCAGGTATTGTTTCTATATAGAGCCTCCATCTCAGTATTCATAGCCTCTATCCAATGTGGATCTTTTGAGGCCTGAAAATAAGATGTAGGTTCTAAAGACTTATTTACATTAGACACAAAGCACATATTTTCAAAAGACAAGTTAGAATAGTTAACAACTTTTTTCTACAGGATTTTTGACCTTGCCCTATATAATATAATCACCAAACTTCTTGGGCAACACAGATTCCATACTAGACTGCGTAATTGGCCTACTTCCCTCAGGATTCCTAGTCTCATCATTTGATCCCTCTAACCTAGAGCAATTAGTCCCTCTACTTTTTGAATTACTAGGTTGTTGATCATAATCAAGACCATGATCTACATCACTAGTATTCCTGGGTGAGTCACCGGAGCAGTTCCACCGCTCCTTCAGTTCCCGCAAAGTTATGGGGCTTATAGTCCCAAAACATTTTGTAGGTGCACTGAGGTGGAGGTGGATTGACAGCACCACCTGGAACAAAACACACAGATAAACAACAGAAAAGAAAGACACAACACCGAGGTAGAGTCAATAGAAATCAACTTACCACCAAGAACGTTATGTGCAGCCTGGAATGCAGCCAATGCCACATTCACCTGCTGCTGCAACAAGTTGTTCAGTTCCTCCTGAGTCATGTTAACGTTACCACGACCGTCGCAACCACCACGACCACCAACACGGCCACCCCTAGTCCACCACGAGCACCAGACATGATCTGACAAACAATAGCGAGAGATTCAGATTCACTACTAGTGTCAACCACTAGAAGTCACAAGAATTAAGCCTAGGTCCAATCCAGGACTATCCATCCAAACTCAGAGTCCACTGCGATTCTCATGCATTTCAGTTTATGATTCCGTGTGCACTCGAAATGATAAACTGCTCTACATGGTCCTCCAAGCATACCCCTAATTTGAACTCAAGTCATCAAATACTATCACCTAGTAACGTGCTACAACAAGCACAAGTGCAAGAGAACATATGTGGGCGAGTGTGTCCATTAGAGTATAGAGGGGAGATGTTCGAATCCTGGACAGATCTCAAGAGTACGCGGGAACCACTCGAATATACAACACCGTCGTGCAAAGTTCAACATGTCAATCCCTTTGTCTTCAAATCCCGAAGAAGAAGATAAGAGTAGGAAAAACACAAATAAGAACGGATGATGTAACGTATAAGTACGACGATGATTTAAAGACACCCTGACAAAACTAATTCGTATTCCACTAAAACGACTCATAACATGTGACCGTCTAGTGTGTGGGACTCGGCTATAGACAAGACTCTACATGCAGTCCTAGTTCACTATAACCATTGGCTCTGATATCAATCTGTCACACCCTCAAATTCCACATGCGGGGTTTTACCGCGAGGCGCATGATAAACCAGGATCCAAGTCAACGATCATAATAAACAACAACTATATGAAAGATACGTAGACCCAAAACATAACTTTGATATCTCAAAACCATAGCGGAAGCATTATCAAGTTACAAACCCAAGTGACAACATGTTTCAAAAAAAGATTATTCAAAAACATGAAACTAAAGCCCTAGACGCCATGCAGACACGTGAGGCTAGTCCGTGTGATGCTACCTTAGCGACCTGAGAAAAACATGCCAAAAAGTGTCAACATATAATGCTGGTGAGTTCACAGGTTTTCATAAAACGTTACCAAGTGTTACCAACTGTTACCAAGTTCAAACCTGTCAATACTATGTCAAGTGTAAGCCAAAGTACGCTAGATAGGAGTAGGTTTTGCTACTACTACGATTGGAAAACCATTACTGGACACGTTTAGCAAGTTCAGCAAGCTTAGCACATGTTTAAGCCGCCGGAATAATGTTTAGCAAGTTTATCATAGGTCGAGACAACATGCACCCGTTCGACCTCCAGTCGACGAGTGGGGCTGGTCAAGCCCAATAGATCTATCCACATTTCCCCCGTTGTGCAACCCCGCGCATTCATGGTTTCCCCGGGACTTCCAAAGATAGTATAGTAACTCAAAAGTAACCCATAGTATGACACAAGTTCCCAAAATACAAGTTTAGCGCATGTTTTCTCCCCCAAAAGTAAAGCTAGTAAAAGTGGGGTTGTGAAACTCACCTTAGGTTGCATTCTTCGAAATAAAGAATAAAAGACAAGCCTTGATAATCCCAACTACCAGAGATCTATCAAAAAGTTCACATGAGTGTTTTGATTAATAACCCTAAAGTTATCTAGTCCCCAATTATCCAGATCGTGACCAAGTATGTTTAAAACGTGTTTAACTGTTTAACCGACACACCAGACTGACCTGACATCCCGTTGGTGACCCATTACATAAACTAATTAAGTACACATAGATTACACATAAGGTTCAAGCATAAAACACTTACATTGCATCAGAAATCGCACATATGGGTTAGTAGGGTCGAATCAGCAAAGATTTGAACTTGGTTCGACCCATTTAACTTTGGTTCGACCCATATTAAAGTTCATTCGACCCATACCTAAGTTCATACAACCTAACACATGTTCATTCGACCTAAATCATGTTCGTTCGACCAAAACATGGTTGGTTCGACCTGTTCAAAATCTGGTTCGACCCTAGAACCACCCCCCCCCTTCGACCCCACGACTGGTCGAATGGGGTCTGGCTCGACCCAGTCTGCTGCAATCGTTCTAAAACGCATCAAATCGCATTAAAACAGTCCGAAAACATCATGAAACACAGCAGTCAAGTATGAATAGCATATCCCCACGAAACGCTACCAATGTTACTCCAAAATCAGTCCGTTTTAAGACTTACCCAAAATGGCAAAAATATGGAAACGTCACATCATGCATGAAATCTTTACCCAATTTGGAAACTTGTTGAAATCCTTTCACAATCATCTCAAAATGCTCAGTTTAATGTGTTCATAAAAACCCCCAATCGTTTTATTAACAATAACAACATGCATCAAGCCCTAGATTTAACAAGAATCCCCAAAATAGACATAATATCATCATCCATCCAATTGTAACCTAAAACAATCATAAACCAGTACCAATAGCAGCCCTAGATCATGTTTCTATCATCGAAACAACAGTTACTCATTAAACAACACATAACACAACATAAAACACAATTAACACATGTTTATCTGTATGAAAACTCATGTTTAATGATAGGGTTTTGTTTAGAAAGATGTTTGAAATTAAATCATAAAAATCACCTTAGGACAGATCTGGACCTTTGGGGTTTAATAAAAATGAATCAAAATGTATTAACAAGGGTTTTAGATCAAGAACATACCTTAGATCTTTGCTTGGAAGATGTTTGTAGGTTAGATTATGAAAAACAAGGTCAAAAACTCCTTCCCCAGTGATTAAAGTTGAGAGAGAGAGAGTGTTTAGAGGCGTTTAGGGTTTGTGAAATTACGAAAAATTTTAAAGTGTGATATTTATACATGTGGTTCATTCGACCCCCTGCAAGGGTCGAATGAGATGATGGGTGGTCGAATGGTCTTTTCACTAGACTCACAAGCCTGGTTCGACCCCCTTAAGGTCGAACCAGTTCCCATGTTTTCCAAATTTTACATTTTTGTCGTTTAAACGCGTTTTAGCACATCCTAACGCATGAACATGCAATCCTAACATATGTTAAGCATATAGAATCATGTCTAATCATGTTTACACCTTCGAAGCACGTATTTGCATGTTATATCACATGTATGTATCAATCTATGTATAACACTTAAATCAACTCATGTAATTTCACCAACAACGGGACTCAAGACTAGTATATACACAAAACAATCCCCAATGATCCTCCAGATCATTGAACCCCGGACAATCCTAACCTGACCCGACTCAACTGACCCAGTTAAGTATGTTAATAAATGTTTTTCGCTAAGGTAGACTTATATGTTTTGCAAAATGTTTAAGCTAAACATGCCGGGTGTCACAACCAAGGTTGAGGCCCCCACCACCAGTGTTGGCACCCCCCCACCTTCCTGCTGGATTCACAACATCACCCATGTTTCACAACAAGTAGAAACACACAGACAATTGGAACACAAAAGACACACAGCAAAAGCAAAACAAGATCAACAGAATACAAGAACCAATCCTAGATGGATGAAGCTGAGTCAGTGTACAGATAGTGGATTCGTCACTCAAGGTGTCCACTTAGTTCTTAGCTCAGGAGCCCTTTTATTAGCTATATATATATATATATATATACTATAACCAACAAGCCACACAAGAACCAATCAAAGACAACAAAACACTAATCACAAATACCAAAACAATCAATACCGGTCCACCCTAACCCAGTCAAGACACCTAGACACAACAATAACAAAAAGAGAACAAGAGGGAACGATCTCACAGTGAGCGGAACCCAAGTTAGGGTTTCTCCAAACCCACAACCAGCACCTTCACTTAGGGTAATGAGTTTATGGGTGCAATTGTAGCAACAATATTCCACTCCAACAGCACCAATGAAAATCCTTAGCCAACAGAAGTTGACCTCAATACTAAACCTGTTCAACCAACAACCCAGAGACACAAGAAGGTAATAGACCAGATCTACAAAATCAGATCAGATCTACTACAACACACAACCAAGAACCAAATCTACATACAGATCAGATCCTTGAAAAACAGACAACAAGACCAGCGGAAAACAAAACGATACCAAGATCAAGAGCCTAAGGCTCTGATACCATGTAGAAATTTAGGGTTTGATACTCAAACAACAAGAACAATTGGGCCAACATAAGCTCAAAACCAGAACAACACAAGATGTAGGCGACAGAACGGTGACAAAACTCTTATTAACCCAACCCAAAATAGTGCCCACCAAATACCCAATCAATCTCAGCAAATCACTGAGATTAGAACAATACAAAGTCTGTCAAAGATCTGCTGACTGATAAGATTAGCAGATCAAGACTGATGAAGAAAATTCAATGAAACAGACTTAAACTAATATAGAGCAAACCCTAGAAGATGTACAACGAGAGAGAACAAAGAAAATAACAAAGACTGAATGAATGATCAAATGAGAACACTGTACAATATATATAGCCAGCTAGAAGCTTCTCCCAAGATACTCATCCAATGATCACAAACAATCCAATCCAACGGCCACGATATCACCCTGAAAATAATCTCAACAACTTGCAACAACTTAAACAAAATAATGAATGAACCTTATAATGAACTTGTTCAAACAAAGGTCAAATACCTAAAGGCCAATGGACCAAGTATCAGCCAACACTCTATTGGACTAAACTAGCCCATAACCAATGCATAACCCAACAACTGATTAAATCCATACAAAAGTAATTGAATTAGAGAAAGAACATATGTATCATATATTTTAACACTCACATTGGGTCCGGACAAATTATTAATTTTATTGAGATTATTAAATTATAATAGTTCTACTGTATATATGTAGTTTTATTTTACTATTACTATTTTGTTTACTACCTTGATATATGGTTGGCTCGACCTTTTTGACAGCATAATGCGAAATGAAAATTTGCGTCTTTTTGCTGAATTTTGTCACTATAAAATTGTTGTGGCATATTCTATTTGACCTAATTTCTCTAAAACACAAACCAAACGGTCTATGCCCAACTACAACATATAGCATGATGATAATGATGGGACTTGTAAAGAAGGAAAATAGAAGCCTTTTAGTTATAGGTTATGGATTTATTGTTAGAAGCTCTATTTATCGTGCATTGTCATGTGAAGACAAATAAAAATAATAATACTTCAAATTACCTTGGTAGGACCAACTTGTTTGGACACAGGGTGCTTAACTAAAACGTGATTGTTGACTTGCAGTAATGTACCCAGAAATTATTTTCTAGGCGTATAGAAAATAAAAAGACACTCCCTGAGGCCCAATGTTTTTTAGAACGATGTAAAATAAACACAAGCCTAGTTAATAAAGAGAACTTGTTCTGATACAAGAATACAAAACCCCAATGCAATCACATAGACTATGACTCATTTAAACTAATAAAATCTAATATCAAAAATCAAATTATTGATGAAACCCAAAACTGAACACATAAGACAACCTATAAACTAAATTGCCTTCACATAACATTTAATCTTAATAAAATGTGTGTTGTAGGAATCGCATATTAAAAAACCTTGAAAAGAAAACATAGATATGAGAAATACACATGTAATTTTTTTTTTGAGACACGAATTGCTAACTATAGTTCTTACAAATTACGGTAAAGGAAGGTGTTTTTAATAGGAAAAATGGAAATAAATAATCCCAACTATTGACTATTGGCCAATAACAGTCCCAACTACGAAAATAACCAATATTGGTTCCAACTTTCGACATATTGGAAACCAACAGACTCAAACTAACGGAGGTAACTCCGTTAGTGTGATGCTGACGTGGCATGCTTAGGTGGCAAGATGATCCTACGTGGCATGCCACGTGGCAAAATGATCCTACGTGGCATCCTACGTGGCATGCCACGTTAGCATCACACTAACGGAGTTAGCCTCCGTTAGTTTGGGTCCGTTGGTTTCCAATATGTCGAAAGTTGGGTCCAATATTGGTGATTTTCATAGTTGGGACTGTTATTGGCCAATAGTCAATAGTTGGGATTAATTTATTTCCATTATTCCTTTTTAATATTAAGTTGTTGAGGGACCAGTTACAAATAGTTCTATAGAAAACAAAATATGTTTATACTGGTCATTTCCATCAGTCAGAATCAAATCAAGAAATTGGCTTAGTGTTAGAATTATTTTTTAGTATCTTACCTATTACTTTACTTTGTTCAAGGCCCCGGGTGGGATAATTGAGGAGTTGGATAAGCTAAGGCAGGTGTTCTTTTTGGGGGTTTCGGAAGAGAAGGCTTGTACGAATTGGGTCGCGTGGCAAAGGGTGTGTGCCCCGGTTGATCGTGTGGGTCTTGGCTTCGGTTCCCGTCGTTGATGCTAATTTAGCCATATTGGCAAAATGGTGGTGGCGCTTTAAGGCGGGACTCGAATTGCGCTTTGGAGGAAGTTATTTGGTCCATTCATGGCTCCAATAGAGATTGGAATCCTATTCCAGCAAAGTTGTCTATTTCGGGGCCATGGAAACAGATTCATAACTCAATGCTTGCTGTCCAAACGGTCGGGTTGGATGTGGGTTGGGCTATAAAAGGGGTGGTGGGGTGCGGTGGGTGTTGCTTTCTGGCTGGATAGTTGGGCTATGGATATCCCATTGGCCTCGCTATTCCCTGCTTTGTTTGCGCTTGAATGTAATAAATCGGCTACTGTGGCGGATCGCCTTCTGCAGGCTGGGACTGGTGGGTTTGGGGCTGGAAACGGGGCTGGTTGACTGCAGTTGAGCAGGCTGAATTGGAACAAGCTGTGTGATTACATTGCGGTTCCGATTTTGTCTGCGGCTGC